>ML675715.1:12044895-12096545 GCA_007922155.1 Mesoclemmys tuberculata | reverse complement strand
ACCCCGCTAGTCCAGCCCGGGGCGCCCCCCACACCTCTGCCATGCACCCCGGTCCAGATCCCAGCACCGCGCTACTCCAGCCCGGGGCTCCCCCTACAACATCTCCACCCCATCCTCCTACAACCCCCATTGCCATTTCCATCATCAGCCACCCTCAGCTGCATCCTCTCCGTCCAACGAGGACAGCAAAGAGGGTTCCAGGTGAGGCCATAAGTTTATATTGCCCTTGTGACCTGGCCGGGGTCCTAATAATCCGGTCCCCAGCGGCAATAGCTTAGTGGGCCAAGCCACGTGCGGGGGGGCTGAGTATCATTGCTGGTAAGAGCTTGCACCCCCCCCATCAAGCACATGCGCCCTATCAAGCGTTAAAACCAATGGCAATGTCCTGTTGTACGCTTTGGAAGAGCCTGCCAAGGCCTGGTCAGTGCATCATTTCCCAGCCAGGCGTTCTACAATAGGCGTTATAACAAGTGATTCGAGAGAGTGGCTCCATTTCAGACTCATCCCTACACATTCATACAGCGTTCATCAGCAGAGCCGCCACCGCTAGCCTTGCGGCTGAATCCATCCCCCCCCCCCCCCCCCCAGGATGCACTCAAAGGGGCCTGGGCCACGGGGACGGGTCCCCAAACATCCGCCCGCAGAAACCGCGCCCAGCCTTTGTCCTCACTGCAGCCAGCCAGTTGGGGCTCGCTCACCTCCAGCGCCGAGGCGCGGCCGGTGGGGACGCGTTTCCCAGATGCAGGCGGGGAGGACGCGTGTCGTCTGCACTGGCCACACCCCGTGAACAGAACAGAGGGGTCGGCAAAAGGCTTCTAGACCCCCTGGACGGCGGCTAGCACCGGGCATCCGGGGAGGCGGAGCCCCCAGCGCGGTGCCTCGCCGTGGCCCAGTTGCCCTTTAGGTCGCACGTTCGGATCTCGGCTCCCCTTCTGCCAACGGGCTTTGTTCGCGGACTGAGCGGTCGGGAAAGTCGGGGGGCATCCACCGGGCCAGCGCCAAGAGCGACGCGTGCTAATGCTCCCCGCACACGCCTCTGCTGACACCCCTCGCTCCTGACCCGCAGCCCCCCCCCATTCCAGCCCTAGACCCTCCATGGACAGCTCGGCCGGTGCCCTTTACCCTTGGCCTGCAGCCCGCCCCCAGCCCCACGTCCTGGCCTCACACCGCTCCCTTCGGGCGCCCCTTGCTCCTAGCCGCACGCACCCCCCACTGCAGCTCCGGGCTGCGTGCGCTCTCTTGGGAAAGCCGCGTCGCCCAGCAGATGGGCGGTGCGATGCGGGCTCGATTTCTCTCGCCAGGAAAGGCCTTGGGAGACGAGGCAAGTCACCCCCAGGGTCCCTTCCCCTCTTGGGAGCCCCACTCATTCTCAGACCCAGGGCTGCAGCAGTGGGGGGGAGAACGAGCTCCTCCCAGGCCCGAGGGGCACCGAACGCGCCCCTGCACACGTCCAATTTCTGGGCCCGTCTCTGCCCCTGCGGGAAGTGCCGGGGTCGGGGGGCGAAGGAGGGCAGCGGGGGCTCTCCTGGCAGCATCCGTGTCCTTCGGCAGGTCTGTGCAGAGCTGGGTGAGCACCCGCGGGTGGAAGGGGCCCCATGGACCCCCCGGGGCTCTGTGTGCCGGGAAACGCGAGCCGCCAAATTCTGCCCCATGCCCAAGAAGCAGAAAGCAGCTGCTGGCCCGCAGGACTGGAGAGCCATGGGCCAGAGCAACTTCCACCAGCAAAACTGCCCTCGCCCCGTACCGAGGGAGGAGAAGGGGGAGACGTTCCGCTCCCCAGCATCCGCAATTGACAGACACACCGAGGGGCTTGCTGTGAAGCTGCCCAGCTTGCAATAATCGTGCCTGCCGCCAAGCAAAGAGCAAAGACTCGTTCAAAAGCCCACCCCAGAGGAAGGCGCAGCCTCCTGGGGCAGTCGGCCCAGCTGACAGCGCTGCGCTCATTGCAGCTTCTTGACCGAGGCGAAAGGAGGGGCCCCAGGGCGGCCCGTGCAAAGGCCACTTGCGGGCGTTGGAGATTTCACGGCGCTCGGCTGCTCGCTGAGACCAGGCGCTGCTGGCGCAGACCGAGCAGCTAGCGGGGAAAGAGCCGGAGGAGGTGTCGCTTCCGTGGACACCAGCCTTCGGGCACTGCTGGCTTTAATTCACTTCAGCCACTCGTGAAACCCTCGAAGCGGCGGAGAAAGGCCCAGCTCTCCTGCAGCTGCCAGATATTCGGAGGCTGTTTTCAGTTCGGGGCCATCGGGGGATCGCACGCACTGGACACGCTCGGCCCATTGCAAGCTGGAGCCCGTGTAATGACCTTCATCCAAGGGCAATTTGAACAGGCCCGGATCTCAGCCCCTGAAGACAACCAGCTGGCGCTCGCCCCTGGCCGTGGCGTCTCCATGCTGCATCCAAGCCAGCACGAACTGCGCCGCTGCTTTGGCGGGGAAAACGTGGCATGAAAACATGGGACAGGGCAGGGCCCGGGAGCCGCGAGAGACCCTAACGGAGCCTAGCGCTAAGCTCTTTCCCCAGTCCGGGGCTGGCTTTAACGACCATGCAGCTGGGAAGGGGCCGTGACATTGGCAGGAGCCCACCGTCTGGTCAAAAGCGCCCCGCCATAGACGCGCCCACCCTCCGATTACAGGCTGCAGGGAAGAAAGTCTCCCGCTGGAGGACTGCAGCCAGGGAACCCATTCCCTATCAGGACGCTGACCAGCTCCTCACCCCACTCAGGTGGGGCGGAAACTGCCCAGAAAAAGAGACAAGCGAAAGGGATTCAAACCGGAGGAGCACAAAGGGGGTCAGAGAGGAGTAGCACGTGTCAACGGGCCAAACGCGCAGCGTCTTGCAGCGCTTCGTCTCCGTAGCACCTCGTGCGCTCCAGGTGTTTGCAAAGCCCCAGCTCCAAAGCGGGGGGAGAGACTGGATTTTATGGACTCCCCGGGATGCTGCTGGTAAAACGGACACCTCCAGGACTCGGGGGCGCCAACGTGGCCATGGGATGGAGTCATCCTTTCCGCTCCAACAGCCGCGCCCGGGAAGAGCTGTCAGCGGCCAGAGGAGGCTTTATCACAATTGACCCCTCACCTTTCGCAAAGCACATCACACTGGGATGGGAGAACGCAACGGCCTTTCGCTAAAGCTGCCAGGAGCCTAATTAATGAAGGAAACCGCTGCCAGCTGAGTGAGCTGGGATGGAGAAACCCCCGCTGGGGCACTGTTTGCCCAGCTCCAGTCATCACAACAGAGGGAGAGACGGTTTCTCATGGCCACAGGGCGCTCGTTTATTTGGCCGGTGGTGCAGGGTTTTGAGGAGGTGGGGTCTCCACAGGGCAAGCTAGGGCGAGATGCACTGGGAAGCCTAAAGAATCAGTGGAGCGCTAATCTAACGATCGACAGCTCTAAAACCAGGCCGGAAGAGGGGAAGCAGCTTGTCTAATCTCAGAGTATTAGTGGCCCAAGCAGGAGGAGAACCCAGGAGTTCTGGGGAGGGTCCCTTCTGCCTTGGCTCCAACCATTAGCTAAACAGCCCAGCTGGTAGCAGACAAACGGGCAAGCTAAGGGCGTGTCTACACTGCCGCCCAGCCTGTGCAAACAGCCGCCTTCTAAGGGCTCAAGCCAAGGCACTGAAAACAGCAGGGTGGACATTGCAGCTCTGGCTGTCCAGCCTAGGGGGTCGGGCCGGCTCAACCCCCGAGCTGCAGCCCACGTCCCAACGTGGTGTCGCGCCCAGCCGCAGGGTAGACACCCCCCGGGAGGATGCTCCCAGCTCGGCCACCTCGGCCGGATTCCTCCCTTGGCGGAGCGCGCTCTTCTGAGGTCGGAGACGGTAAACGTCCATCTCCCAGGGCTCTGACCCCTCCCACGGCCTGGCTGCTTTGAGCACAGGTCCCAATCGAAAGCCGGGGCAGGGCAAGGGCAAGTCTGGGATCAGCCTTTCCAGAGCTCTCGGCTTTGGAAGCCGAGACGGGCCACTGAGGTCTCTGTGCCGTTTTCCTGTCCCTCCAGTGTCTGGGTCGCGGCAGAACCGCAAGGGCCTGGAGCCTGTCTGTGCATGTGGGAGGCTCATAAGACCAGCCAGTCCTAGAAGGCCCTGAGCTGCTGCGGAGCTAAGCAGCCCTTATCGTCTCCAGCGTGCACACGCTAGGCATGAGGCGCAAGCTGGGGGGCTGCCAGGAAGAGAAGTGGCTGCAGCCAGCGCTGGGGAATGGTAGCAGTCCGTCCTCATTTGCGGCCCAATAGGTCTTCGTTGCTTTGTATTTGTAGAACAGCGGCCAGGCTCGTGAGAGAAAACCGTCTCCAGAAGGGCAGAGGACCCCAGCTCTCCTCTCCCACCTCCAGGGAGCTGCCTAAGATATTTGCATGCCCAGCAAAGCCAACTGGGGGTGGCTGGGGGACGAGGAGGAGGGGAGGGAACAATGACAGATCGACGGCTTCAAAAAAAAAAAAAACACTTCCCAGGGTTTGCGCTCGTGTTCGGGCTCCTTCCACAACAGGTTCCCCCCCCCCCGGGTGGAAAACGAAACCAAACAGGATGAAAACGGAGCAGGCACATCCTGCAAGCTGCTGTTTGGAAACACAAAAGGGGAGCGGTTGCCCATGGTGACGGCTGGGGTTCTGCACGGGGATCTCTCTCCCTGCTCACTGCAGTAAGACACGGGCCGGGGCGGTACCACAGCAGTGTGACCGGAGGCCGGGCTCGGAGACCCCCGAAGGGGAAGGGCTCCACCCTACACTGCAATGGCACAGCCCCACAGCCTGAGCCCTGCAAGCCCGATCCAGCTGACGGGGGCCCGCCCCGGGCGTGTTACTGCAGTGTAGACGAACCCTCTGGAGCCAAAATACATTCCACACGGGGCAAAACCTAAGCCAGGGTCTTCAGCAGCTTTCATCGAGGAGCTAGTGTGGTCTCATGGGGCGAGCCCCTGACTCCCGGGTCCCATGCCTGGCTCGGTCACTGACTCGCTGCCTGACCTTGGACCAGCTCCGTTCCATCGTTCCAGCTCCGTGCCTCAGTTTCCCCATCTGAGAGAAGGATGGGTTGTGCCCAACCTTCCTACTTAACAAGGAAGCGTCCATCATTAGCAGGCGGATCCGCGCCAGAGAACCGAGCGGCGCTGACCCGGTCACATCCCCAGCTCATTAGCTGGCCGAGCCCCTCATCTGTCAGCAGCCGGGGTTAACCCTTTCGAGCCGCGAGTTTCCTCTGCAGGAGGGGAGCGGGGCACAAACCTGGACTGCTGCATCCTCCCCCCCCCGCCCCCAGCCAGCGCCATGTCCCCGTCCCGATGTCGGCTCCCACGCCCGCGAGAGGCGAGCGGCCCCGGCGGGCAGGATCGATGCTATGTAATGCGCTGGCAGAAATTAAATATCGACTTGCTGCGTGCGGGGCTCGGGGTGAACTTTGCATTGATCCACCGGGGAGCTCTGCTTCCCCCGCCGGCGGTGTTGGGAGGGAACAGAGCGCCGGTTGCCCGTGGGAGCCTCCCCTGAGTCGGGGGGGGGACACGTGCTGCACCGCTCGGCCCCCCCAGGAAAAGAAAACAGAGACAGGCCCTGGCCCACCCTTGCTCCCCCATCCTGCCCATGCCCATACACATTCTCCAACCCTAGGTGTCTCCAGCCATTGGCATCTAACACCCCGCTTTCCATGCTGCACCCCCCAGATCAGAGCTGCCTAGGGGCGCCTTCGTGTCTCACGTAGGCCGAGAGCTCGCGCTGGACACCCCTTGCCCCCAGCACCCCAGCTCACTGGCTCCGCTCCCCAGCTCAGCCCCACGGGTGCTGAGCGCACAGAAAGGGCACGGGTGGATCCCCAGAACTGCTCGCCTTCGGGGTAAGCAGCGACCACGAACCTGCTCGCTGCAGCTCGCCCTCCGACACGTGGAGTCAGCACAAGAGCGGGATGGGGGGGTACAGTTCCCCTCCTGCAAACAGGTTTGAGATTTCCCCCACACACACACACTGGGACCCGTCTGATTTTTTCATGGAAAACGAGAGAGCGCCGGGGTGAGCTTTGGGTGGGTTTTTTTTCTTTCCAGCTGGTTTTTGACCCTGCGGAGAGGGCGGAATCTCAGGTCGCGTTTTCCAGCTTTTCTCTGCAACCCTGAGATCAAGGAACTTCCTTTGAAAATCCTCCCGTCACCCCCGGACTCCAGGAGCTGCGGCTTAAACCCATTGCCCAACATCCCACGGGCTGGCGCCTCGCTTGCGCCCCGGGCTCCTTTCCATCCAAGGGGCAGGCGGGTGGGAGAAGAAAGAGCGAGCAACTAGAGGCTGGAGCTGGCAAAGCAAACGCCGAGCTGTTTTCCTGCCGCCCCGCCGCCGGACAGATGGGTTCGTGGAGGCAGCAAACCAGCGGCGCTCGGGCGAGGAACCCGCCCCAGGCGGCTGGAGCTGCGGCGCGCTGACATGACTGGAAGTGGCAGAGCTGCTAAAAAGCAGCTGTTACCAGTTGGAAAGGACAAGTGTTGCGGGCCTGGCCTGCTGCTCCCTTCCCGCACCGGCGCGGGGCCGACGAATCTATTACGCCCTGGGTAGCAGATCTCCATGGGGAAAGCGACTGTTGGGGTGCATGAGGACGGGGGGACCTTCTCTATAGCCCCAATGACTAGGGCGGCATTTACCCCCTTTCTGCAGGGGGGTAATCCACGGGGGGGGGAACCAGACCTTTATTTCCCCTCCCCAGACTTTACATAGGTCTGTGCACACCCCATGCCCTCCATCCCCGCATTGCACAGCATGTCACCATCGCACAGCACGTTCCACAGCTGGCCCGGCTTCGCCCCCTCCCCACGCGAGTTGGGAAAGGACACGCCTGCCTTCCTCTATTAACCCCAGGGCCGGGATCACCTGCCTGGGGGAACGTCCCACCCCCTCTGAGCCAGCAGCCCGGGGCTGGGAGCTGCCAGGGGGCAGAGCGAGGGCGTTAACTGCATGATATTGGCAGAAAGCAGCTCGGTGGGGGGGTAACAAGTGGGATCAGCTCCCCCGGCCCCTCCTGGCACAAACACAGGGGCGGGGGGGACACGTCCCATCTCCAAAGGCCCATCGGCCCCAGCTCTTCTGCAGCCCATGCAGCACGGGCGAGGGATCGGGGTGTAAACGGACGCCGCCCGCCCACGCTTCCCCCGCCTGCCTCAGTCACCCCTCGATCTGAGCCCCGCGCCGGCTGCGTGCGACCTGCCCCTCGGCTCCCACGGATCCGGGCTCGCTGCCTTCCCAGCGGAACGTTTGCACGTGCAATTGGCTCCTTCGCCACCACTTCCCTCCAGCCCCCCCGGCCGGAGAGAGGGTGGGGCTCCCTGCCTGCCCTGCCCATCACAGCCCTCGCTTTACCTCCCCGGGAGTTAATTTGCCTCCTGCATCCACACAAGCGGCCCGCGGGGGTTTCTCGTCCCCATTCCCAGCCCCTGAAGGACGAGAAACAGCCCGTGAGTCAATGAGCAGGGCACGAGCCTGTCCTCATTACACGGGGTTTGACTTCTCGGGTTACCTGGGGGGGCTGGATTCCCACTGCAACAGCGCAGGCCGCGGGGGGTCAGGAGAGGACGGCGAAGCCGCAGGCCAAAGGCGATGCCGCATTTCAGGCCGGGGCACTCCTATTCTCGGGTTCCTCGTGCGTGGCCCCAGGCCCAGCGCCAGCTCCCCCCGCCGTGCAGCACTAATTAACGCCCAGGCGGGAGGAGCTGCCGCTGGCTGGATCAGCGAGCTGCGGGCTGGCCTGCTCATTAGAGAGGCAGGAAAATGCATAGAGACTCCCCTCTCAAAATCCACCCTCGCCGCGCAGCGAGAGGGCATCAGGCCGAAAATCCCCCCCTTGCAGGAGGAAAGGTGGAGCGGGGACGGGCCAAGAGAACTCCACGGTGGAGGGGGGGTCATGCAATAGACGCAGGGGAGAAAGCCGGACCCCTGGGTTCTGTTCCCAGCTCCGCTCAAGGAGTTTTGCCCAGTTGGTGGAGCAGGGAAATGGGAGGTCGGGACGCTTGGGTTGCGTTCTCGACTCCAGGAGAGAGTGTTGCTCACTGGTTGGAGCAGGGGCCTGGGAGTCTGGACGCCTGGGTTCTCCTGGGGGAGAGAGGAAATTACTGCCCCTCCGTGAAAGCAAACTCACCGCCCGACAGAAAGGGGACACCTCTGGGCTTGAGACAGGCAGACTTCGAGCTGCTTTCACTGCGGGGCAGAGGCTAAACAACACGCCTGTGGTTGAACAGCCCCTGAAACACTTAATTCCGTCTACAGGTCCCAGGCCACGTATTTACTGGCACGTATTTCCTCCTTCAGGCCGGGGTTACAAAAGCAAACCCGAGTGAGGCAAAGTCACTTAATTTTGTACCGCAAAATAAGCACCCCAGCTTCTGTTCCCTCTGCTACCCTACGGCAGTGACAGGGCCAGCGTCTGGGTTTTTTCTTGGGCACTCAACTGCTTCCGCTGATAAAGGTAATTTTTCTTCTTTTGGCTGGACCCCAGGGCAGACTAGCACGGGGAGGAGCAGAAGCTGAGCTGGATTTGAACGTGCACATTGTGGGGCTGCTCCCTTGATTCGTGTGTACGATGCTAAACAAGCAGCCGAGGTACGATGATGCACGAAGTGAACGAATATAAAGACTTCCCAAAGTCAAACCAAAAAAACCCCAGGAATCCTGCTCCCAGCACCGTGCTCTGACCCCTAGACCACACTCCTTCCGAGCCAAGGGTCCTGACACCAGCCAGACGTGATCTAGGCAGCCTTGCTAGGCGGACAGCGGAGGGGGCTAGTCAGTGCAGGTAAGGCAAGGACCGTCCCCACCCTCTGAGCCCCACAGAAGGGGCAGGGACAAGCTGAAGCAAACTTTCCATGGTGCTTTGCACACACAAAAGATCTCTCCCCTGCTGGGAGCCAGGCCCCATTGAACTGGGAAGCTGCTTCACTGGCACTGTGGAGAGGAGAGCACAGGCCGCGGAAGGAACAGACACACGAGACAATTGGGGGTATAAAGGACCGGTTTGCAACCCCAGGCGATGGGGGAGAAAATCGGATTTTGAGATTTCACCACCCTCCCGGGCCAGATTTCAGGCAGAGGCACCTCCGGCTGTTCAGTTTAACAAAGCCAGAGCTACGAGGTGACCATCCCGGTCTCGGAGTCCCTCCTTGGGGAGGCTGCCGGTAGCAAAGGGCTCTTTAATCCCCCCCAGGCAGCAGGAGATCCGCTGGCGGGAAGGGAAGCTAGACCCACTCCAACGGGAGAGGAGGCACACGTGGCTAACGGGCCGGGGGGGTCACCAGCCAAACGCCCCACCGAGGAAGGTGGTAGATTCCCCCCGCAGCCTTTCAATCAAGCTGGGGCGCCTCTTGCTGCAGCACGCACGCGAGGCCAGCCTGGCTTATGGGCGCGGGGCGGGGAGCAGCGTGGGGATGCGCTTGCCGGCCCCCTGGGGAAAGGCTTGGACCCGCAGGAGAGCGCGAGGCGGAGAGAAAGCGGCTCCCGGCTGCCAGCCACCTCCAACGCCCACCGCCAGCTTAACGCTGCTAGCTCCCTCCTACCCGCACCCCACACGCAGCCGTGCTGGCAGCCCACGGCAACCCGGGCTGGGCATTGCAGCGTGGCACGGGTCAGTGGAAATGGGTCAAGCCCGCTCCCCGCTGGGTTCTCCAGCCCAGCCCAGCATGGGGCTCACATTGCCGCCCCCCCTTCACTTCTCACGGCTGCAACGCACCGAGCGTCTGCTGTCAGAGCCAGCCCGCGGGACCCGGGGCCTCCAGGAAGAGGAGGGGTTCGGGCTCCCGTCCCCTCGCCACCCTGCGTGCCAGGCCACCCTGCAAACTCTCATGTTTGCCGGGCGTCAGAGCACCAGGAGCCGAGCCCCGGGTCTGGCCAGATCTTTAAGCTCCTGCCCCCACGTCTCTGCTGCTGCCCTTCCCCGCCTCCCCCAGGCTCCAGGGCTTCCTTCGAGTCCTGGGGCATCTCAGGGCCACGGCTGAGATCAGGGCCCCCTGTGTGAGGTGCTGGGCAGACAGCGTGAGAGGGAGTCCCTGCCCCGAAGAGCTTCCAGCTGACGTAGACCAGACAGCCGCGGGAGGGGAAACAGAGGCACGGAAAGGCGAAGCGGCTCGTCCAAGGTCACAGGACAAGCCAGCAGCGGCGCTGAGTGCGGGAGCAGGCTGGATGCATAACATCACTGCCCCAGGCAGGCGGCAGGGCCAGTGTGCGAAGCTATTCGGTGTCCAAAGCTGCAGCCAGGCGCCTCGTGGGATGCTGAGAGCGCCTTGAAGTCTATGGGAGTTCGGTGCGTCCGAGAACCCCCCCGCCAAGCCCTCAAGTCTCTTGCCATCTGTGGGAGTCTGTCTATAGGCCTCAGGGCACCTGGGATCAGGCCCCAAAGAAGCAGCGTGGGGGGCAACGCCGCGAAGAGGAGAAAAAATATTTCTCTATTCAGTGACTTCAAAAAAA
Source organism: Mesoclemmys tuberculata (assembly GCA_007922155.1). Taxonomy (NCBI): domain Eukaryota; kingdom Metazoa; phylum Chordata; order Testudines; family Chelidae; genus Mesoclemmys; species Mesoclemmys tuberculata. Next base: position 12,086,126 of record ML675715.1, on the reverse strand, counting down.
AAAAACCAAAACAAACCGAAAAGCCAAGAGGTAAAAAGGAGTCGTTGAAGGAAAGGTACAGCCATGGAGTCCGGGGTCCATAGTCCCTGCTCTGCCCAGAAAGCTGGGACATTTCGCTTCAGCCGCTAGAAGACAGGCGCTAAGAACCGGTTTGGGGTTTTTGGTGCCTATTATCACTCCTGACTCACGCAGACAAAGTTCTCGGAGACAGGAAAGCAGGAGCTCTCTCCCTCCGCAGGGACACCGTATAAATATTGATACTGACAGGAGGAGGGGGCGAGGTGTGAGGAGCAAAGTTAGACTTTAACCAAGGCCAGTAAAAGCCTGGCCTTTGCAGCTTTGCGGAGGACGGATTTGAAAGGTTTCTTTGAATAATCCCGTGCATTTACAAGCAAGCCTCTCACTCAGGCTCTAAAATGCCTCTCCTCTACAGAGCTCTCCCCTCGGAGACCACAAGACACTCGCCCCATTTCACAGGCGGGGAAAGAGCAGCACAGGAGAAGCGATGTAACCCCCTCCTGTTTATCGTTGTGACATAGCACCCATCTGTCCTGGGGTGTGGGGCGGGCTGGCGCCCCCCTGGGCTAGTTTTACTTGTCTGAATGTTAAGGACTCATGTATGGCTTCCCGCTGTGGGTCTGAGGCCAAGTTTCAAGTCAGGGGAGATCCAGCGTTCCTCAGGGCTCCGCTTTTAAAAGCTACTCTCGTGGCTATGAATGTGAAAAGAAACCACTTCTCACCCTGCGGCCTGCCACTTGCACCATAGCTGCCCCAGCGCTCATCAGGCTGCCCCGCAAACCCCCGCAATTCTCAACACGCTGGGAGCGGGCAGGCCGAGAGCAGCCCCCGGAAAACACTGCCTGGAGGTTAAACCAGTTTGACACCGGTGCCAAGAACCAGCGAACCAATCGGCGCAGCTGTTTGACTGCCAGGCGTAGCGCTGTGCTATTACCCTCGACCCTGCTCGCTATTGGTATCCGGGACCCTCCCGCCCCGCCCGAAATTGAAATCCTGACCGCCGCTGATGCCACTGGGGCGGGCCTTTCATTTCCAACTCCCGCCCCGCGTCCCGGCTGCATGGCCACTGCCCCCAGCTCTCCGGAGAGCGGCTCTCATGTCCGAGGAGGCAGCAGCGAGCCCTGCCCTGCGGTGGAAGTGGAACGCTGCTTTGGGGGGAAGAGGGGTCCGGCCACACACAGCGTGGAGAGGGGTGAACTCCGCTCCGCTGGGCTGCGCAGACACCCGGGGGAGGCAGAGACGAAGGCCCGCTGACGGGAGGGATCCGAGGAGCTGCCAGCTCGCCGAGCCAACGAGCCAGGCCTGACAGTGGCCAGGAGTCCAGTCAATCTGCCGCCCTGTTGTTCTCGCTCGGGCTGTTCAGGAGAGGGAAGGCGAAGTCTGTGCGCTCGCAGCGGCAGACACATGTCTATGGTGCCAGGCGTCTATTAAAGGATATTGACCGGCCCAGAGCCAAGCTCATGGCGCAAAGCACGTATGAGAGGCTATTGATCGACACAGGCCCTTGGGTAATCCCTTCCCCCCGACACTGACATTTGCCACCGTCCCCTGGTTCACTCCCTCGGCCCGTTGTGGTCCTTCCCCCGCCCATGTTGAAGGATCTCGACGGGCACAGATGCCCCGCCAGCTTCCTTGGTTGCTCACATCACCTCCAGGGGTTCGAGGCCAGCCCGGGGGGGAAGCTGAGAGCCTGGAGAGCACTTCCAAGTCTTGGCTCGGTTTTTAACAAGAGCAGGGAACGTTTTCTGCAGGGGCCTCTACCCCACGCCTGGCCCCCAGCGCCTGATGGAAGCAGGCTGCAGCCCGCAGGGCCAAGAGGTTCTCTTCGGTGCCAGCATCTGGCATGGTGCAGGGAAAGTATTTCCTTCGGGGGCACAGAGCTGAGCGGTCACACTCCTGCCTCTCCCAAGGGGCGGGCTGGGGTCGGCTCCCAACCGCGTCCTGGCTCATTGCGCCGGGAACCTCCTTTTGCCGCGTGAGGGCAGAGGTGCTGCTCACAAACCCACCGCGGCAGGGCCCTGCGGTTACAAAGAGCGAGGAAACGTTCCCTTCCATTAGTGAATGGCTCCTACTCAGCCCAAACTCTTCCCCAAGGCCCTGGGCTCTGCCTCGGAGTCTTATTTATAAGTCAAACTTCAACCCCAAGCCGCCACTGTCAGGAGCGATCAGCCCTGCGAGCTGTGAGTGGGATTTTACTGACCCAGAACTGATCGGAACAGGGGGGGTTTCCATTAGGCTCCAAGTGCTCGTTTGTTAAACGTATTTATGCACCTTGACTGGCTCGGGGGCCAGAGAAGAAAAAAAATGTTGCTGCTTTTTCTGTTTCTAAGTTTCTTCTGTCCTTAGGGGGAGCGCATGGAAACACAGAGACGGGGCCCCACAGATGTTGCTACGTGGCGCTGACCCAGGAAATCCGCCACTCAAGGCTTGCCAGGCCTTTCTGCACCCCGAGGGCCAGCTGCCCTCTTGGGCCCAGATGCTAAAGTCACTGGTGACCCGATGTAAAGAGCCCTGGTTACTGGTGATGTGCACCCAGCTGAGACCCAGGCCCCTTTAAGGCACCACCCCTGGGGTGCCCCAAAACGCAGGCAGCCCCATTCTCTAGGGAAAATCGTGGCCTTCATGCTATGGAGACAGTCCACCCCACCGCTCCTGGCACGGGGGGTCTCTGCCCCCCGAGAATGCCATGGCCACCGTCAGATTGGGTAACCGCGTCCGGAACCTCTTCCGAGCAGGGAGTTTGTCCCAGGAGAAAACCGGGCGATGTGCGCCGGAGGGACGAGCAAGGACAGGGAACCAGAGGCCGGGGGCGGGGGGTTGCATTTCCCCAGGCCTCGCTTCGTAGCGGGGACTCTCCGGGCACTGCACAGGGAGGGGCCGAGGCTGGGAGACGGGGCGCAGAGCTAGAGGCGCGGGGAGGACAACCACGGGAAATGCAACGCCAACACGTCCAGAGCTGCCCGCCCGGAGATCGCCCCCGCAGCCGCGGCTGGAGCACGTGTAAGAAAGCCGAATTCAAAGGACCCCCCCGCCTCCCGTGGCAGAGATGGGACTAGCCCCGGTGTCCTCCTCCCCGCAGCGCTGACACCTGCCAGATGGCGACACGGGGAGCGGTGAGACCCTGCGGCTGGAAAGTGGGGGTCAGAGCACGAGCGGGTCGCAGCCCCCGGGCTCCCTTCTCCCCGCCCTCTCCACCAGCCCCCCACGCCCCACATCCAGTGCTCACTCCAGGACACCTGGCAAAACACCCCCAAGCCTGAAAAAGCTGGTCAGATGCACCCAGTGCCCACCGGGGGGCACTGCAAGGAGGGATTGGCCGGAGAGAACAAAGGACCGTCCAGCCATGGCCGATTTCCGTCCCTTTGATGCACCCCGCTCCCCCCCAAACATTTCACAGCGGCCCATGGGTACCGCTCGCCCCGGCAATGCTGGTCTTGATGGGCCTCCTCCTCCTCCGGACCCTGCCGGGGCCGCTCGGCTCGTGCCTTCCACTGCCGTCACCCCCCGGCTGATGGCCGATTTCCAGGGGGTTCATCTGGGGCATGAAATCCTAACGGGGGGCGGCGGCGCTCGCCTCTCTCCCTCCACTCCGCCCGGCCCGACAGGCCAGGCTCACAGACGCATCTCGCAGGAGAGATTTAAGGCCCCACGGGGCCCTGGCCTTGGCGGGATCGTTAAAGATCCTGTAGCACTTTTCGTACGACCCGGGGGAATAGCTCCCGTGTCCTGGCCTAGCCCCACCTCGGGGAATTGCCGCCTCCCACCGCACAGCATCCGCCACTTCCCAGAGCGGCGCACGGAGCTGCAGGTGTGGATCGACGGCCAGCTCCAGCCCAGAGGTGGCTGCATGGCAGCGTGGGGGGAGCCGTCCTTCTCCCACCAGGCCAGGGCTGGATCTTCACGCCAGGCAGCTCTTCCCCTGGGCAAAGGCTGGACTCCGAAGGGTTGGGCTCAGCTGGCGATACCCCTGCAAAACTCTCCAGGGTTTTAACAACCTGCCACGGACCCCGCCTGTCCCTGGGCCCCAGCTCATCTGCCTGCCCCTCCATCACACCGTCCCCCGGGAGCTCTCCCCTGCAGATCCCGCCACCGCCCCATTGCAAAACTTCAGCTGCGCTGCCTCCTCCTTCCCGGCCCGCCTCTCCATTTCTGCCCCGCCGGCTGAATGTTGCCGCGGGTGGGGCTCAGGCTCGCCAAAGCAGGGGGCATTGACTGCCCCCAGATGGCCTGCATGTCCCTGGGAAGGGAAGAAACCCGGCCCGTGCCCTGCCAGCCACTAAGGATACTCCACCAGGCTTGCGCCTGCGGCTCACAGCGACCGGCTCCGCACTCTCCCGTTTGCTCGCAGGTGAATTGCCACGGAATTTGCGGCGTTCAGCTCCCGCGAAGAGGCTGTCCTTTACAGCGGGACATAACCAGCGAGCGTCCGCTTGCCATGAGCCCTGCCTTGGCCCCGCGCCTGGGAAGTAAGGGGAGCCGTGCAGAAAGAAGGGCCCGCGGGAACTGGCTTTCCATGCAGCCGTGGCAGCGCCGGGCCAGAGCCCCTGCTGCTGTCGAGTCGCAGTGCTCTGGTGAAGCCAGGGGAGCCCTGCCCTTTACCCGCGGGGACGCAGCCTGTTCCCAGCGATTACCCCCCGGGCCAGGGGAAATAAGGGGGCAGTGACACGAATCTGGTACGGCCGCCAGTGGGACCCAGAGCTCGCGCAGTTTCTGCGGGGTTAACGGCTGGCCCCCAGCTCCGCGATCTCCCAGCCCAGCACTTCTGGCTCCTGCCGGCGGTGCCAGCCTCGCATTCCTGCCCGAGGCTGCAAATCTCACGGGAGTCTCCGAGGACTTCCAAGGCCGGGAGAGCTCAAGAGCCCCGACCCGCTGCGAATCCGCCCATCGCGCGCTGCCAGGGCAGTCCAGCGTCTCCAGCGGGCTTTTTGCCTTGCCACCCGCCCCCCTCAGCAAGAGACCTGCCACCTGCACCCCGTCCTCATTAACTCAGGACCCCAACCCACCCCCATTACCAGGCAACCCCTCCCCAAGCGAGCCTCTGCTCTCCCCAGTGTCATCCGGGGCAGGGCCCGGGGCCAGCCGCCCCCAGGTTCTCTTTGCTCCTATCTCCCCGTTCCGCCCGACTTCCCCTCTCGTCAGTCCAGAAGCATTTGCCTCAGCCTCCTCTCATCCCCGCTTTGCCCATTAGCCTCCGTCAGTGCCAGCGGATTCACTTCACCCCATTACGCAGCTGAAAGCCAACGTGGAAGCGCCACCTGATTGCAAATTGGCCTTTTTCATACTCTAGATGCTAATCTAATTGCTCTTCGGCAAAGAAACTTCCATGGCAAGCGGATGAGTTTTGAATGCAGAAGGGGGGGTGCTGCGTTTATGCGGAGAGCTGGAGCTCTGCTGGACACGGGGGGGGGGAGCCAGGCAGCCTTTCCTGCAAGCCCGAAGCAAGTCCATGCATTTGGGGGGTTCTGACCACCCCTGCCTGGGCCCCTCCCGCTGGAGGGCTCCCTGCAGAGTCCAGACGAGCAGTGTGGTGGCCAGGGCACACAGGAGGGAAGGGAGATAACGCTGGCTGCTGCTGGGCTCCTGGCGGAGGGGGGGGGTGTCAGAGGGAACTTCCATTGCCCATGTCCGACAGCATCTTCCAGGAGCAGCGAGGGGCAATTAACCCCGGGGGGCACCAACCCCCTGGGGACAGAGCGCAGAGGAGCCATGTACTAGTGTGTGACGGGGGCGCACATCCAGGACAGGATCACGGCACTGGAGGGCACTCGGGGCTGAGATCTCACCTTGGCCCCAGGTTTCCTATGAGTCACTCTGGGCCTCAGCTCCCCCCTGTAAACGAGGGAGGATCCCGCCTTCAGCCGCTTTGCGGCAGGGACCCTCTCCGGCTGTCTACACAGCAGGGAGCAGGAGGGAAGCTCGCTGCCAGCTGGGGGCCCCCCGCCACGCGGGTAACACCACACACAAGGGCGTTCGCAAGGGAGGGGGGATTAGGGAACCTCCGCCCTAATTAAACTCAGCCATTAGCCTCTTGCCCACACTTCAGTTCAAAAGCAAGGGACATTGTGTGCCCGTGGCGCTCTCAGGCCACATCTACACCATGGGCGCCCCGGGTAGGGCCGTAGCCTAGCCGCGTCCAATGGCACCCGTTGGGCCCAGGTTTCCCATCCCCGGGATGAAGGTGACAGAGGCGTTTTCCCCTCTACTGTCGGGTCGCCTGGGCACGCTCGGCCCCGCCCGCCGCAACCCCAGGAATTGCCCCAGGAGAACCCAGCCAGGCGGCTACTGGGGGACGGTGCAAGAAGGGCCCCGCTCCCGCCACAAGCTGCCGGCGCCGATCTCGTCTCTTGTTTCGGCGCCAGGCGGTTGCAGCTACAAGCAGTTGCAAAAGCGGGTGGCGGGGTGGGCTGGCAAGCGATGGGTTTGGGACGCGGCCCCCCTGTACCCACGACGTGCTTGAGAGGAGGGAAGACCCAACGGGTGGGGCGCCGCCGTACGACTTGGAAGAGCAAGACTCAATTCCCTGCCCTGCCACAGACTCCTCGTGCGGCCTTGGGCAAGTCACTTCGCCTCCGTTCCCCGGCCCAGAGGCGGCGGTGGCAGGAGCCAGCGACTGACACCGTCGCATCGATGGCCGCTGCCGCACGGAAAGTGTGGGCGGGCAGACCCGGGACGGGGGCTCACCACGCGCCTGGCCCGCGCCCCTCTGCAGTCAGGGGGAGCGGCCGTTCAGCTGCCTTCGCACCCTCGCAATCCCCGCCCTCCGCCGGGAGACCCCTCACTTTAAAAGAGAACAAACGCAGCGCACGGCTCGGCCCTTTCTAGCCCCGCACCCGCTGAAACATCCCGCAATTCCGCTGCGCCTCACGGCGCAAAACGCACTCGTGTCTCCTCCCGCGGCGAGCCGGGCCGAGCGCCCTCCCCGCAGCCGTGGGAGCCGCTCGCTCCTCTGCCACTGGAGAGGGGTCAGCGGCGAGGAGCCAAGGGGAGCCGGGATGGAGAGTCAAAGCGCCAGGGAGGAAACACGCAGCCGGGGGGGCCCGACGCTGCGGGGAAGTTACCGCCAGCGCGCACCAGGGATCACAAGCGCAGCGCGCCAACCTGCTTGTGCCAGCGTCCCGCCAGCCTTGCACCGGGCCCAGCCCCGCTCCGGCCCCGAGAGAGGGGCACTGAGGCCGCCCGGCGGCGCGGAGCACAGCAGCACACGCACAGGGGGGAACTCGGCCGGCGCAGGCCGTGGCACGGCGAATGCCCCACTTCAGCCGCGCGGGGGCCGGGAGAGCCCTGCCTGCTTTGGAGCGCTTTGCCCGCGCAGGGAGGCGCACGGCGCTGTCTCCAGCAGCCTCCCAGAGCAGAGCCGGGCTGGGGCCGGGAGAGCTGCAGTGTCAGCCAGGGCCGAAAGGGCAGCGCCGAGGAGCCCCTCAGAGAGGTGCGAATGAATGGTGCCAACTAAATAGCGGCGGTGCCCGGACCCTTGGATGTGTCGCCGGAGACGAGACGGTTATTTCAGCGCCGCCCCTTCCCCCGACACCTTCAACTAATGGCGGGGAAACTGAGGCCCAGAGCGGCGACGTGGCTCAGCCAGCTGGTCACTGAGGGCCAGGACAGAGCCCAGGGACCCCGACCCGCAGCCCCCCTCCACCGAGGCGTTTCTCTGGGCAGAGACGCGCCAATCCCAGCCGCGCCAGCTGCGCTCGGGAAATTGTACCTGGAGAGACGGGCCGCACCGCTAGGCCAGGGCCCCATGCCCACGCGCGCGCCGGGCCCAGCTGGCTCGTCAGCCATGCTCCATGTCCCGGCAGAGCGGCCGCGGCCCACACGCGCCCCACACGCCGGAGCAGCGCAGCCCCTTTCCGCAGAGGCGGTGGAGGTGCCTTTCCCCCGGGCACAGAAGAGGCCAGCACTGGCCCGGGGGGTAACACTCTCGGCCCCAGACGTGCCTCGGTTTCCCTTCGGAGCACAGCCCATGACCAATTCCAGAGCGGGGGCGATGAGCGGAGCAGGGTGGATTTGGGGGGGAATTGGAAAACCAAAGGCGGACGATGCGACGCCCCTGCTGTCCGGGGAGCGCGTCCGCCGTTTATACAGCACAAAACCACTGAGAGCCCCTTTAACGCCCCCCCAGCACAACCACCAGCCTGCTCAGCCCCCCAGGAGAGTGTGACGTGTGGCCCCCCCGGAGGACTTGTTTCCCGGGCACATAACTGGGGGGTGGTGGGGGGAGAGCTGCACATATGGACACTGGGCACCGGGGGTCAGCAGGTGGTAAAAGGAGACCCTGGCGTGGGGCAAAGTGGAAGGGAGGGGGACACAAAACCACCGGCGGGGGAAGAAGGTGCTCAGAGCTCCTGGGGTCAGGGAGGAAGCAGGGGGCTACGGTAGGGGGCACACAGAACCTCTGGTGTGGGGGGATTTGGGGCACTAGTATGAGGGTAGGGAGGCGGGGGGGCGCACCCAGACCGCCAGCCTGGGGGCCCCTTGAAAGAAGACACACCAAACCTCCTGACAGGGGAGAAATGGGGGAGACCCCAGTGTGGGGAAGGGGACAATAGGGGGTACACAGGGGGAATCTGGGGGCAGGGCCTTGGGCAAGGAGCCCAGGTGTGTTCAATGCGCTTGGCCAACAGACAGGGCAAAGCAGACCATGGCCTCGCTTACCCGCAGCTCCCACGCGGGGCTGTCTGCTCTGCTCCGCCCAGCCACGTGCGTCTCCCGCAGCCTGGGGGCGAGGATGCTTCCAAGGGCCGAGCTGGACTCTCCAGGGACAGCGCTGGCCTAATCGCTCCCCTTTTATAGAGGCTGCCCGGTGACTGCTCCGCCTATTAGGGTGGAGCTTGGAAGAGTCCATCCAGTAGAAAACGAAACCAGGAGAATTCTTTGATCCTATTGGCTAGGAGGGGCAGGGTGGCCTATCCACCACACTTAAAAGACAGGGCCAGGAAGGCAGTGGAAGAGGTTGGGGTATGGACCAGCTGCCATGAAGTGGGAAACTAGGGGAGGCCAGCGGGGCTGGAAAAATTAGGCCCACCATCCCCAGCTGGGTTAGCGAGCGTTCACACCAGGCCCTGTGTCACCGCTCACTCATGCCATCTGGCTTTGATACAGTTCGTTCTGCTTTACACCAGTGCCAATTGGATCAGAATCAGGACCCTGGTTTTTAAAGGGGCAAGAAGACCTGCTGGGACAGTGCTGTCAGGGGGATGAGTTATTTAGGGGTCTCTGTTCTATTTTGGGGGTTTCTATAGAAAAAAAATGCTCTCCATTTGGGGCATAGGATTCCCCCTTTCCCCCTTAGGACAAGTGCTGTCCTAAATTGGTTCAGCTGCAGTGTCCTGGGGGCACCTAACGCATCCTTCCCAGCTCAGCTCCTGGAAGCAGTGCATTCTGGGAGATGTGGCACAGCGCCCAATGCATTACGGGACAGCAGCGGGAGGACTTGTTGAATTGGTGCAGTGCATTCGGGGAGATTTAGCCAGCCTGCCAGTGCATGGTGGGGCCATGGTGGGAGCACGGATGGGCACCAGTTCCAACCAGTTGGGCGGCCTGTCCTGTGTGGACACAAACTCTCTCCCTCCAGGGCAGGCCCGTGTGTTGCCGAGGTGCCGCCCTATAGCGCTGTATAGCGGGGCAAGGCAGGGTCAAGTTACCAACCCAGCTGTCCCGCTTAAATAACCCCCTAATCCCCCGCGTGACCAGCTTCGGGAAACCCCCCTGGGGGACTCAATGCCCAGGCGTGTGCACCCACAGCACGTCATCGCAGCTCTGTGTGCCCAACCCAACCCCCTGCTCCCCAGAGCACGTGCCCCGTGTCCCCCGCCGGCCCCGTGGGCCCACTGCACAGGGCTGCCTCAGCAGCTCCAGCCAGCAGATGGAGGGGTTGCGTTCCTCCGGGCACCTCACAGCCATCACACACACCCCACGGGGCCTTGGGAGCCAGGCCAGCGGCATCATTCCCAGCCCGCTGGGTGGGATGGAGCAATTAGAAGGACTATAAATCTCTGGGGTTCTGGTGCAAATCGCCCAGCAGCTGCAGGGAACCCCAAAAAGGACCACGGCCAAGTAGTTTTAAGGGGTCAGCCGGGGTTTGTGGGGTTTGGATGGCAGATGGCCCATGGGCCGCCAACACCCCTGGTGCTGGAGCCATGCCACAACATGCTGTGATCAAACCCACAGCTTGGGGCAAGCTCAAAGCCCGGCTAGGCCCTACGGACCCCTGCACGCTACCCAGCCACAGCCTTGCCAGGCCCTAGGAGCCCCCGGCCATGGCCCTCACCTCTCAAATGGCTTGTTCCGCAGCAGTTTGCTCCCTGCTCCCATCCGTACCCTGCAGCATTGAGCCTCTTGGCCTTCACCGCAAGCCAGCCCGGGGAAGGAAGGGGAGCGCGGAGGGCGTGCAGCCCCTGGGGACCAGCGGGAAGGAGCGAGCAGGGCAGGGACGTTGCATTCTTCCCCCCATCCCATCCCTGTGCAGCACCCACACTGCAGCGAGATTGCGATGTTCCTCGCATGATAATCCGGACCTTTCAAGCCACTGGCCTCTGAGCATCTTCTCTGGGCCGCACGGCCCTGCATTGGATGTGGGTGGCGCAGTATTAGGGGCAGCACCAGCGGGCGAGGGGCCAATGACAGCATCCCTTTCCCCCCCTTCCCGCTGTCTCGGCCCCAGTCTCCCTCGTCTCCCACCTGCTGTAGCTCTGAGCACCCTGAAGCTAGGGTTTGACGTGCTCTCCCCTGGGGCATGATGCCCTTCAACTCCGCAGGCAGGGGCGGAGGGGGGGGAGTCCTGGGAGATCCCCATGTCCTGGATGCGCCTGTGCCCGTCCACTCCTGGGCAGCCTGGAATTGGTCCCGAGAGGCGGCTGGGAATGGCTGCCAGGGCACACGGGGCGTGAGCCATCTCCTGCCAGGTGGGAGCAGCGGAAAGCAGCCCCACCCCCTCCCGCTGGCAATGGGGGGCATCTCCTCTTCCCACGCCAGCCCCTCCTCTTGTGCCTTTAGCCCCGGGAAGATGCAGAGCAGCCCCGAGGAAGCAGAGGATGCTGGTGACGAGGGCAGCACCCGGCCATGCCCCCTGGCGCTATGAACGCCCCCAGCTGGAGCGCAGGCCCGGAGCACGTGCAAGTTACCCATGCAGCAGGAGCTGGCGGGCAGGGAGGGAGCCAGGCTCTGGGTGAGGCTGGCCTGTAGAGGAAGGACAACACTAGCTGCAGCCACCAAGTGACCCCCCCCCCATTAAACCTGTGCAGCCTCCCCACCCCCCGAGCAGGGGGGGGCAGCACAGCGAAGGCTGCTGCTCCCCAAGCAAAGGAGGCCAGCGCCCCCGGCAGCAGAGCCACAGCGAGTGAACTTTTATTTCCAACAAAGAGAGCGCCCGCCCCGGGGGGCCAGGAAGGGGGGTGTGGGTAGGGGAGGTGCCCCTCCCAAGATAGGCTCTGGGGGTGACGAGATGGAGGCAGCCAGCTCCCGGCAGGGCGGGGGGAGCAGGAAGAATGGAGGTTGGAAGAGGAAGAACAGTGCCAGGAACAGCGAGACCCCCCCCCCAACGGCGGGCGGGGAGAGGGCTGCCTCGAGGGGCCTGGGCGTCGTTCCCAGGTGCATGGGGGGAAAGAGAGGCCCAGGTACAAAAAAGTTCAGAGCCACCCTCCCTGGCTGCAGTCGAACGTGCTCCCTGCCCCGTTAACAGGACGCTCCGTGCGGCTCCTGCAGAGGGAGGGGCTGGGGGCAGCACCGGGGGGGCTCGCTTGGTGCGTGCGTGTCCCTGTGCGTGTGTCCGTCCCTAGATCCGTGTGTGCACGTGGCCACGTGTGCGCGCGTCCCCTCAGTGACAACATGGGGAGGTGAGGGAAGAAAAGAAAGCCCACAACAAAAGGCGAAAGGAGGTTGCTGTGCCAGGGTTCGGGGCCCCCCCCGGCGGAGGAGCAGAGTCCAGTGGGGGGGTGGGGGGCGGCCCCAGGGGCCGAATGAGGAAAACAAAACCCCCACAAAAGGAAAAATTAAAATCCCAGCGTCCTTGTGTTTGCTTTCCGGCTGCCCGAGCCGGGCCTGGCCGCCCCGCTTCACACCTCCGTCTGGAAGTCCCCTTCGGACACGTCCAGGCTCATGCGTGGGGGCTCCCAGTTGGCGCAGTGCAGCTCCAGCCTCTCCCGCTGCTTGGGGGGCAGCGAGCTCAGCGTCATGGCCTTGAAGGTGCTCCAGCTTTTCTGCCGCTGCTGCTGCTGGTGTTCCTCCGGGCTGGTCACGTCCTAGGCGGGGCGGAGGGAAGAGGAGCAGCTGGGACGCGATGGAGACAAAGCACTGGTGCTGCTAGGCTCGGCTCCCCCTCCATGCCTGGGGAGAAAGGGACCGGCCTTCCCCACCCGTCGCCTGCTCCCTGGAGGCTGGGACTGCTGTGGGGCTTGGGCTGTAGGTTGCCCTGTGTGGGGGCAGCGCCCAGCACTGGGAGGACCTGGTTGGGACCTCCCGGCACGCAAGTCCTTCATAACAACAATTTGCTACTCAGCCTGCGAGAGACAGACAGCCTGGCAGTGGGAACGGGCCCTCGCCGATGCAGGAGTGCGGAGGGGCTCCCGGGCTGGCCCAAAGGCCCTGGGCTGGCCCAGCCCCAGCGCAGGAGGGGCAGGGTTGCTGTAAGAGCGCACTGCACTACGGCCAGAGAGGACCCTGAGAGGCAGAGTGGCCCTGGGGGGAGTGGGGAGGAAAATGCTGCTGGCGGGAGGTTTTGCACCCACTTGCACACACGTGAGGGGTAGGGCAGCGGGAAACCAGGGCCGGGCAAGAGGGGCCTGCGAAGCCCCCCTCTCCCCGCTGTGTTCCTGCTTCCTGAGCGTGGAGCAGGCAGCTGGCTCTGGGCCGAAAGCAGATGTTTTGGAAGCCACCTGGAGAAAAGGGAAGGCCAGAGCGCACAGCACAGGTAGGCCGGAGGCCAGAGCATGGGGCACACAGCCAGCGGGCAGGGGGGGCGGGGGCGAAGCATGGAATGACATGCATCTGAACCCGAACAGCCAAAGCATGAGATGAAGGCACGAGCTTGCGGAAGGGCAACTGGCCAAGAGCCATGAGGCTGCTGGGGCAGGGGGACACAGGGCACTTACGGGGAGGTGGAGACGGGATGGGGGGGCGATGAGGATGGACAGACAAACTGGGAGGCTTTGCATGAGCTACAGGATCACGACCGGCAGCGCCGCATGAGGCCTTCATCCTGCAACGGACAGAGTGAAGATGAGGGTGGGGATGAAGATGAGGACGTGCCCGTATCCCTGACAGTGGACGTGAAGATGACTCCACGGGGGGAGGGGAAGATCTGTGGGGCTAACATCCCTGCCCCAGGGAGCCCCCCCATCCCCGTGGGCTGGGGCTGCCGGACCCACGGCCGGGGTTGGCCGGACACTTACGCTGGACGTGCTCTTCTCCCCGCCGCCCGAAGAGACACTCCACCGCTTCTCTCTCTGCAAGGAAGCACAGGAAAGGCAGCTGGGGTCAGACGCCCTAGAGCACAGCCCGCTGCTCAGCCCTATGGCACCAGTTACCAGACGCCAGCCATCCCAGGTGCTTTGCGGGCGTTGTAGGGCCCCAGAAAGCCCCCCACATGGGGGGAAGCAGTGTGTGAAGCACAATTTCCATCCTTCCATTTGACCATCTGCCTAAGCCCATTGTGACAGGGTCCCTCCCCACGTGGGATGGGGGATATGAAGGAAATGGGGGAGCATGCTCTAGAGAGAGACACCCCAGCCTCTCCAGTCCCAGCTTTCCCAGTACGGAATGGCAGGACGGTGCTGGCCTTGGCGACGTGACAGCGAGGTCAGCAAGAGGCATCGCTGTGCGTGCATCGGATGCAGATGTACTAGGTTCAGCAATAAATGTGGGAGATGTGTAAATGCACCAGCTGCGGGACAGCGGCCAGATATTCCACCCCAGGATCTCTCAGCTGGGAGAGGGACAGAAGCAGGGTCTGTGGAGAGCTCCCAGTGACACCAGCCCCAGGTTCTCCCGGAAGGAGGTGCTGTACGACGCGGCTAACTGCGCCCCATCGAGGTACAGATGATTCCCACGGGCGGAGGCTGAAGCTGAGGATCCCGGTAGAGACTGTGAGAGACACCAGACACTGATCGGGGAGGGACAGCTCAGGGCAACCACAAAGGACAGTGACCGGAAGGGTTCCAGGGTCCATCCCACCCCCTGCCTGACGTCCTCACCTTAGCAGCATTGGTGGCGGGCGCCCGGTAACGGTCCATCGTGTGGAATTTCTGGTTCAGCTCGTGGTAGAGCTCAGAATGGCGCTTCCTGGTGTGCATGACTTTCTGCAAAGGGACAGGGAGGGTGAGGGGGACACGTCCGTCTGTCCGGTCAGAGCCCTTTCACGGACACACAGCATCGTCCCCGCCCCTTCCTGCGCTATGGGAATGCTTGTTACTTCATTTGCAACAGCAGGGGGTGCTCACACACTAGATTTCTGTAGGACCCACGAGAAACAGCCGCTATGGTTGGTGTGTGTTTGACATTTCTTGGCAACAGAGTGGCGGGAAGAACTCGGGCAGGACTCCAGCCCCCCAGCAGACCCCCTCAGACCCCCAGCAGACTGAACCAGTCACAAACGTGTGGCAGGTCAAAACTGAGGGGCATAAATTACTCGGCACTTCCTCCTTCCCACCAGCTGAAGTGACAGTCACAAACCCCCCCGGCTGTGGGCATTAGTTCCCGTACAGTCCCAGCTCCCCTCCGGCGTTTTAATCAACTGCGAACGCTCTTTATTGCCTGGTATAAAACTCCTCGCGGCTCAGCTTCTATTTCATCAGATTCTGTTTAAACCAGGCCAGGGATACGGTGCAGGAGGGAAATAAATAAAGGGGATCTGATTTCCCAAACCCAGACCGGCTGCTTGCAGAAGTCCTCCTCAGACACCGCCAGGTACCGTCTCTCCCCAGAGACCAGGCCCCAGCCATCCTTGATCCCTCTGCACTCCGTCAGGACGGCACTCGCCGTGCCGCTTGCCCCCCCTAAGCACAGAAGGCAGATCTGTCCCCGCGCCAGTGCCACGGTGTCAGGGAACGCCGTGCCGATAGGAGAAGCAGGGCGGGTGTCAGCTGCGCTTACCTCGAAATCCAGATCTGAGTATCGTAACCTCTTCCTCTGGGGGTGAAATATACACGGCAGCCAAACCAAACCGAAAAGGGGGAGGGGGAAAAAAGAAAGATCTTTACTGGTTTATCCGGCAAGGGGGGGAAACATACGCTGCAGGGCTGGGAGAAAAACACCAATTTAGACCTGACTGGAGGGGGCGCAAATCTCCCTGGCTTCAGCAGGGGATACCCCAGCCAGCAAAAGCTGGGTCCCAGGAGCAGAGG
Organism: Mesoclemmys tuberculata; assembly: GCA_007922155.1. Classification (NCBI taxonomy): domain Eukaryota; kingdom Metazoa; phylum Chordata; order Testudines; family Chelidae; genus Mesoclemmys; species Mesoclemmys tuberculata. The sequence continues at coordinate 12,070,770 of ML675715.1, read as the reverse complement.
GCAGCAAAGGTGAAGCGTCGGCTGGATTTCCCATAGCGAACCCCTCTGCACTAGTCCACAGGGATGCCCCGCCCCTGTACTTTTTAGGCTCCTCCCCTGCCCTCATCTGCATTTGCTAATCTGGCCCAGACTCCTGATAGGCCACCTGACACCTGCGGTGCCCAAAGTGTTAGGTAGCCCAGCTAGAGAGAGTCCATACTGCTATGCAACCGTTACCATAGAGCCTAACCCTTTAATGCCATCCCATCACAGAGGTGGGGACTGAGTGACTCGCCCAAGGTCGCACACCCAGCCTGTGGCAGAGCAGGGAATTAAACCCAGGACTCCTAAGACGACGCTGGAAGCACTGGGCCGTAGCAGCAGATGCTTGCCCTCCCAGGGCAAGGCGTCTTCCAGCCCTAGGGGCTCTGTGGCTCATGGTTACTAGCTGGGAGAGATGTTAAACACCTGGGCACGCCCTCACACAGGACCTGCTTTAAAAGAGACTCCAGCTGGGAACCGGCCCCTAGCTTTCTGGCTTCGGTCTCTCTTTTGCCTCAGTCACTCTGTCACCCAGTGGCTGAAAGGGATGATGATCCGTCACTCCCACGGTGCTGGCGCCTTTCATCGGAGGTCAAAGCACCAGCCAGCGATTGATTAAAGCTCCCCAGCCAGGCCAGTTCCATTATCCCCACTTTGCAGGTGGCTAAATTGAGGCACTGGGCGGTTAAGTGACTAGCACAGAAAAATTAGTGGCAGAGCCAGGAACAGGACCCAGGAGCCCTTCCGCCCACAGACCCCACTCCCAACAGCAAACAATAGCCACCATTTTGACGTGTCACACAGAAAAGGGATGTGCAAGCGCCCCCTGGTGTTTTGCTTCCAGCAGTTAATTGCACTGTTCCCGGGACTGGCCCGGGTTCAGGGGGACGCCGGCCGTGGGGTTGGGGCTCAGCCAGGGGAACACACTGGCTCCTGCTCCTGTCAAGATGTACGTTGTGGGGAAAGTAGTGAACCAAAGGGAGGGTAAATCTAGCATCCGGATCCTCCCAAAGGGTGAGACACACCCCAGAGCTGGCAAGGAACTGCTCAAAGCCGGATCGCTGCACGGACTTGGGGTGGGGGGACAGTTCTGGGCACAAAGGAAACTCAGCTAGAGTAGGAACGCCAGCTCCCTGCACCGCACCGCACTCTCCGCCCCGAGACGCAACGGCACCGCTTCACACGCCCTGCGGAAACAGAACAGCCCTGGTGTGCGCACACGCACGCTCACATCTTCGCATGCGACCTCTCACACGCTTGCACAAACGCCCACTTTCTCTCTCACACGCTTGTTGCTCTCTTGCACGTGTAGTGACGCACTCTTGCACGGGCGCACACGTACGTCCTCGCACCCACACAGATGCACAAGTTTGCTCAAACACACATGCGTGTGCACTCCCTCCCGCACTGGCCGCTGCCCCTGGGCATGCTTTCGCGCAGTCCCACGCCTGCCCCCCCCGGGCAGCCGGCTCTCGGCCTGGGGCCGGGTGAACTCACCTCGAGCGAGCCCACTTTCATGGCGGAGCCCGGCACCGTGCGCGGCATGGTGCGGCTGCGCTCCGAGAGCTCCGAGGCCAGGATCTGCCGGACCGTGGGGTGCTGCTTGAACTGAAGGCCGTACGGGTGCTTCGCCGTCCCGTAGGGCTGGTTCAAGTTCACATTGATGTGGTCCACCGAGACAAAGCCGGGATAGGCCTCGGACTCAGCCGCCCGGCGCCCCTTGCCCACGTGCGGCACCTCGTCCACCTGGATGTTGAGTTTCCCCTCCTCCCTGCCGAAAGGCTTGAGGCTCACAGTCCGGCGGGGCAGCACCATGTAGTCGCTCTCCAGCCCTGGGTCTGGTGCCCGCATCCAGCCGTAGTCCACCGGTCGCAGGCTGCTGTCCGTGCACAGGTAGACGGGCCCCCGGCTGTCCAGGTTGATGTCCTTCTTGGTGGGCGGGTCGCCGAGTTCGTTCAGCCCCTTGTGCCCCAGCTGGGGTACCTGAACCAGGATGCTGGTGGGCGGGATGTTCCCCGGGAGGCTGGAGAAGCCCACGCTGCCCTCAGAGCCAGGGTTGAGCTTGGGGTCCTCGTCGCCGTCCAGGGAGATGCGCGACAAGGTGCCCGTGATGGTGGCAGGGTTGCACGCGTTCATCTCCTTGAAGAGGACTGTTGGTGGGAGGAGGGGGGGAGAAGAGGGTGATGTGATGAGCCGGGGTGTCCCCACCCTCTAGAGACTCCCGCACGGGGGCAGGCTGGGAAAAGGCCTGGCCCTGCCTTAAGCGGCCTTAATTCCAGGCTATTAGCCCCGGCGGGGGGGTGCCCGCCCCCACAGCGCCCGGCAAGCACTGCTCCAATTTTGGATGTGGCTTTGTTTGCTGGAAACTAGCCCCTCCCCCTTAATGGTAAGGCCCCCCCCTTCTTTTAAAGGGACGCCATGGCTCTGCAGCGATTCCTATCCCTGACTTGGGGGGGCCGGGACACAGCGCTGCCCTCCTGGCCAACCCTCCCAACCTCCCCCCCATGGGAGCAGGACCAGGCTCACCTGTCTGACACGCCAGGTCAACGTCCTTTTCAAAGTCTGTCTATAAAACCAGAGGCAGAGGGGGAGAGACAGAGAGAGGGAGGGATGAATGCACCACACCCACACAGGGCTGCGGGCGCCGCGCCACGGGGAGGCGGTTCCCAGCGCGGGCAGGCAGCCGTGTGCTAGCTCAGCCCGAGCAGTGGGGATGTGATGGCCTGGGCCTGTGACACGGGCCAGCCACCAAGTCCCAACCCACCTGGCCCCCTGGCTAGGAGCTTGTGTGTCTACCCTGAGCTGCTGCCAGGGCAGCGAGGTCGACGCTGCTCGCGCTGAGCTCGCGCCAGTCAATCTGTCCGGGCCCTGCGTGGCCCAGCCCCCCTGAACCTGGGCCCCGTCCCGCTCGGCCACCCCTAGCCTGGGCCCTGGGCCACCTGCCTGCCCCGTGCTGCCCATTCGCCCTGTGCCACCCGGCCACCTCTGGCCCAGCTCCTCTGCTGCCCACTGGCTCTGTACCACCCCGCTGCCCCAGGCCCTGTCCTGCCCCAGCCCGGGCCCCGTCCCGCTCGGCCGCCCCTCCCTCACCATGATCTGCACCTGTCCGTTCTTGCAGGAGTCAGGCGAGTTCTCGTTCGTGTCGCTCTTGCACACCCCGATCTGGCACTTCACCACGTCCTGCACCTGGGCCAGGCAGAGGCTGCGGTTACTGCCCCCGGTGTCGGCAGCGAGAGCGGGGCCCCTGGTGCCATGCCGCTCTCACTGGGGTCCATGATCCAACTGGATCTGCCTGGTCAAGCCCTACACCACCCCCAGATCCACCCTGCCCCATCCAATCCCTGCACCCTGCCCGGACCCCACCAATCCTCACGCCCTGCCTGGATCTGCCCGTCTGATCCCTGCACCCAGCCCTGGCACTGGGCGGGCTAGGGACCTGGCTGAGATGGGAGGTTAGTCTCCATCTGCTCCATTGAGGCCTTGGCCCCTGGGCTGGGGCGGACGGTGCAGTGCCTGCTGCGGAGCCGGGTTGTGGACGCTTGCCTCATACGATGCTGGACCGAGCCCTGCAGAGGGGCCAGCGCAAGGTCAAGGAAATTCCCTCTTAACCCCTCTGTGCAGGAGGAATTTCATTCGCAGGCCAGTGTGGCAACCTCTTGCTCACCTGCCACTCCCTACGGCATGGCCAGGAGCAGCTTCCCTAAGCCCTCGCGGCACTTGGCCGTGACAGCCCCTTGGCCCCTGCTTTTGAGAACAAGCAGCCAGTGCCAGGCACATCCACAGAGGCGCTGCCCGACTCCCGCTGCCGCCTATGCCGTTCCCTTGAAGATATTTATAGACTGGTCCTGTCTCTCCGGAGACTCCTCTCCACTAGACTCTATAAATCCTACATCCCTCGGCTCGTGCTCCTGACCCTCTGCTCCGGCCGCGCTGCCTGGCATTCCAATGCGAGGTGGCTGCTGCTCACTTTCCCAGGCTGTCACAAGGACGGAGCCGTTCGGAGCTGCCTGGTTTGCGACAGGACGGGCCAGACGCTCGTAACGACAGACCTGGCCTGCACACTCTCTCTGGCAGCGTTTTATGTTTATAGAGCTGCCGTTTGCAGTGCATCAGGCTAAGATAAATGGGCATCCAAGGGCGCTGTGGAATGCAGACGGATGGGCTCAGGAAGAGGCTGGTCTCTGCAGACAGCTGGTTGACGGACAGAAACCCGCCTGCAGCGCTGGGCGACTCCATTAACATTAAATTAGCGAGCATCGAGCTGTAATTTGGTCTGGTCTGTTATGGTCACCTCCGGCCAGGATCACGGGCTTTGATTCAAAGGCGCCTTTGCTTTCCCTATTGTCTCCACCCCAGCAAGCCGTGTTCTATGCACAAAGGACCTCATTCCCACAGTGGGGCATGCCTCGCCTCTGCATTTCCACCCACTGTTTGGCACAGGTAGTGGAGCGGGTGTGCAAACCCTCAATCCATGGCAAGGGGGTGTGCAAAGAGCACACATGGGGGAACAAGGTGGGGCGGGGGCAGACCCACTGAATCCCACCATGGGCTGGTTATGGTGGGACCCGTTTTCTGCAGAAGAAGTGGAAACCAGTGTGCGTGCCCCTTGAGTGAACAAGGCCGGGGCAGAGCGAGCCACAGCCGGCTGGAACCTGGGCCCGTGGCTCAGCCCAGCAGCTGGGCTAGGCGCGTGGGTAATAAAGGTGGGGCTGGCCGGCGCGGGGCCCCCACCTCTCGGCGCAGGAAGCAGTGGACGGTGATGATGACGAAGCCCTGCACCGAGTTGAAGACGGCGAAGAGGACCTGGAAGAGGATGGAGCGCCGGTCGGTCATGGCGAGCACGGCCGACATCCAGGTGAGCGCCAGCAGCGGCAGGACCACGCAGGAGCTCCACAGCGAGGCCCTGGGTGGGGAGAGGGAGGGAGAAGGGTGAGAGACGAGTCCAGAGCTAATCAGGGGAGAGAGGCTGCTGTTTAAAAGGCCCAGTGGCTGTTCCCGCGGAAGCCCCTTCCCCTGGCAGGCAGGGGGCCGGCTCTGGGGTGCTGAGCCAGGGTTCATAGGGCTAGAAAAACCAGCGAGCCCTTGCCAAGAGCAGGCCCAGAGCGTGCGTACGACCTGCACGGCACAGGGCAGTGCCCCACTCGCACGCCGGATCCCCCTTCTGCAGCTCGCTGGGATGCTCGGCTGAGCCACAGCTCGGGAGGGGGCAGGGCAGGGCAGGGCAGGAAGGAAGCGAAGCACGGACTTGTCCGTGGTACGGGACACACAAATGGCAAGCAGAGCCCCCCCTGCAAAACACAGCCGTCCTGTCACGCACACGCGCCTGCCCTCACGCTGGCGAGCGTGCACGAGCCGGCGCGCTGACGAGAGCCCGACTGGCACCCAGGCGGCAGGTCACAGAAACCTCCCACTCGCAGGCGCGGCCTCCGGGCAAGGAGGGCGGTCCTGGCCACAACTCCTCCAGGCACAGCACAGCAGGGGCAGCCTGGCCGGTCCTGGCCCTCCCTGCTACGGCTGCGTGCCAGCTTCTCTGACAGGGGCACCAGAGAGAGCCCCAGCAAACTCATTTCACGCAGGCCAACACCGCCATTCCGATTGACCTGGGTTTGCCCCATGCCCTGGAGGAGAACGGCGCTGAGCTATTCAGCGCAGCTGTCCCCGAATGATCGGAGGCCCACACTTCTCAAGGTATGTAGGCCTACCCCCTACCGACTGGCAAAGGGACTCTGGTTCCTCAGTGTCTCAAACCCTTTTGAAAATGAGACTGCGGCGTGCAGCCAGGCTTCACTACCTTTAACCACTCAGGCCTAAGAGCCCCGTCACCGCTTGGGGTGAGAAAGACCTGCAGCAACTGCGGAAGCTGGTAGCTTTGCCTCTGCAAGGCCGGGCAGCCGCCCCCGCTTGTGCGGATGGAGCATGCAAACCCTTGCAGAAGCGAGGCACGCTCCACATGCAAAGGATGGAGAGAGAGAGACGGGAGGAACAGCTCATGCACGTGGCTCATTAAATTGAACTTTCTTGCAGCTCCACTCAGCTGTTGGAAGCTCATTACACGGCAGAGGGAAGGCAAAGCCGCCCGGAGATGTAAGGGAGAGGGGTTGCAGAGCTGGCAATGGAAAACCCTGCTGGCTTTGCTGGGCTACGGGCTTCGGCTAGCTCTGAGGCTGCACTCAGATCCTGTGCTTGGATTACCGCTAACAAGTCCTTTCCCCGCAACTTCAGGAGGAAGCGGAGATGGCGGGAGGCGTGACATGCGCTGGCCCCTGGTTCTGAACTGCTCTGCGCCTTGAGCCAGATTTGCACAGAAGAGCTCGGCCCACTTCAATGAGCTGAGCTCATCATTTATACCAGTGCAACACAGGGGCAAAAAACGCCTTCGGCGCTGATGCAAAAACACATGCGAGGGGCAGGGCAGGGCAGGATCAGACCCACCACATTTACACTGTGGTGGCTGCCGGGTTGGAGCGGAGTCACTCCTGAGTCCCACCAGCGTGAGAGAGAATTGGGGCCTCTGGGGATACGAGCAAGAGGGGACTCACTCCTCATTTCTGGTGGCTATTTTTGCCTTTCTTCCACCCAGCCCTTTATTCCTGAGACAAAGCATCCCCGGCGGAGAGCTGAATAGCGCAGTGTGTGCGCGCCGCTCTCGCGCGCCAGGAATAGCAGCAGCAGAATGAGAAACGATTCTGGGGGAAGATGTGGGGGAAGGGGATGATGTAGCGCCCGTGGATTAACCATGTGAGCGATCTCCAGCATGGAGAGGGCAGGCTGGCATCTCCCCTCCACCCAGCTACGCAGGCAGATTGACAGTCGCTTAACACACCCCCATCCGGGGCTTTTTTCACCAGGGGCTGATTCCAGCTCTCTCCTGCAGAAGGCAAATGCAAAGGGCCTGGCCTGGGATCTCACAAGCACTGCAGACACATTGGCTCAGTGGGTGCAAAGGGATGCGCCCAGCCTGGGAGTGCGACGCACGGGGCAACGTGCGTGCAGCAGGAGCAAGGTGGGGAGCTACAGAGGAGGCACGATGCATGGGTGTGGGGGGAGCTCAGGGAGGTGTATGGGGCGCACGTGGGTGCAATGTAGGATGGACACACTGGACACCTGATTCCTGCGTTCTCTGCCAACACACAAGGGCTTTTTTTTTTTTTTTTTTTAAAGAAACATCAGGCCCGCTTGGCTGGGAACGCCCTCATCAGTGGCTGAGTTCGGCCCCACGTCATGCAGAGCGAGAGCCGGGCCCTTTCCCCGGGGTGGCCAGAGCCAGGCTGCATCCCTGAAAGCCAAGACAGCGCCTGCCTGGAAAATGGACTCGGCCTGCCTCGGCTGCTTTCCGTAGAGGGGAGCAAGGGCCCCCCGGCACATCCCCTCGTCCACGTCCCCCTTGTGATGCCGCGGAAGGCGCCACCGCCAAACTCCGCGCATCCAGCCCAGTGGTCGTTTGGCTCGTCTTTGCTACCCTCTGCCACTCGCTTCCTGCTCCTCTCCCATCCCTTCTTCCCCCCATTTCCGCCAGCGGACCCCTCTTTCCCCCGCAATCCCCACCCTCCCCTGGGAAGCCCTGCAAGGTCCCAACGTACACACACCCGGCGCTGGCGGGCCAAGCCTCCCAGTCCGGGGGCCTGGCTGCTAAAGGCTGCCGCGCCAGCGTTCTCCCGTCCCCACCCCCCTACCCCGGAAAGGGGGGGCCGAGCCCCCTGCGAGGAGCCTTCCCCCGCGAGCCGTGTTACTTGCGGAGCGGCAGCGGGCATGCAGGAATGACGGCAGCACACCCAGCGAGCCTCGCGCACACACAGACACGGAGGGGCAGAGACAGCCAGGGTCCCAGACGCACGGCCGGCCCGCAGCAGCTCCGAGCGCACAGCATTCTCCAGCCCCGGGGAGGGGCAGGCCTAGAGGGCTCCGGGCACTGTAACCCATCTCCTCCAGCCCCACGGCCCGTGCCTCACTGTGCTACCCAGAAGACCCAGCGGCACCCCCCCATCCTCCCTTACTCAGAGCTGCAAGTGCGAGCCCCAGTGCTGCATCCAAAGCCCTCTGGGCAAGTGATCAATGCTGCCCCGGGGCTGGCATGTAGCCAGGGCACTTGGGGCCCCCGACAGCTGCCTCCGCAGCCACGGACATGGCGTTAAACCGCCGGGCGCCTATCTGGCAACGTGCCCCCCGAGCCCCTGTGCCCCGGCCAGCTGGAGGATGCTGCGCTCTCCAGTCACGGGCACCACGGCCACACAAGACAGCGCGAGCGCGCGGCGAGGCCAGCGAGCGCACGGGCTGAGACTAACATGGCGCTGCTGGTGGTGGCGGAGGTCAGGGCCGTGCTGGACACCACGCCGCACTTGGTACATTTCAGCAGCAGGCGGCCGCAGGGGGCTTGCTTTGAGCTGAGCACCCCCCACCCCCGCGGGAGAGGGGGGCCGGCCGGAGCCGCGGGGGCAGGAAGCGAGGGCACGAGGAGGCGAGACAGGCGGGAGGGGAGGGACGGACGGACACACACACAAAGCAAATGAGAAAAACAGAGAGAGAGAAAGAGAGAGGTTAGTTGCGGGCCGGCAGGCTGGCTCGTTAATGACGCGTGCGGCTGGGGCGCCAGGCCAGGCAGCGCTCGCCGGGGATGGCTTGGGGATCGGGCCCTTTATCAGGGGGCTCTGCAGCACGATCCCCACTTTCCCTGCAGGGCAGGGAGCTGGGAGCCCGCCCCCCCAGCTCTCTCTCCTCCCCCCCTCTGCCCAAGCGCAGCTCGGCGGCAATGATGTTCCCAGCGCTGGGTATGGAGAAAAGGCTCCATGGGGTGGCCACCCCGCTGCTAATGGGCGCAGACAACGGGGCACAAACTGCCCACTTGCTGCCAACCTCTCTGTCTGTCTCCCCAGGCCACCAGCTAAGCATGGGGTGCTGGGTGCCGATGGGTGGCTGGGGCGTGTCTCACCTAGCTGGGGACGTCTCTCTGGATCGCGGGAGGAGGGGGGGCCCCAGGGGCACCTCCTGGAAATCCACCCCCCATTTGTCTTGTCAGACAGGTGCCCGCTGAGGACTGGGTGGACTTCACGTCACTTGTGTGCGGCTGGAGCCGAGCCCGGGTGCAGGCGGCAGATGTGCTGACAAAGCCGAAGTGGGGGCTGGGGCCTTCCTGAGAGCAAACGGGCCACGGGCGGCCCAGAAGCACATCAGCTGCCCCCGGCTGCACTTGGGCCGCCAAGGGGTGGAAGATGCGGCCTGTCTGCATGCGCCCTCCCTCTCGCCCGCCTGCCCCACACGGGGGCCGCCCCGGGGCACTCACCCGGCTCGCTGCTTTTTGGACTTATCTGAGATGCCGTCCCGAGACATGAGCTTGTTGAAGACGATGATACCGATGAGCAGGTTCGCCTGGGTCGGGAGGGAGAGAGACAGAGCCCCGGGGTTAGGGGGGGGGACCCCAGCCAGGGGACCCAGCGCTGGGCAGTGCCCCCCCTCCCCGGGGGGCCGGGAGAGACGGGGCTTCACTGGGAGCAGGGGAGAGTCCAGAGAGTCTCGCGGTGCCCCAGATGGGGACTGCTCTGGGCTGGGCACGGGAGGAGAAACAGGGTCTGTCTTGGGGTCTGAACCAGAGGGGGCTCCCTGGGGCTGGGGGAGGGCAGGGTCGGCTCTTCTCTTCAGCAATAAGGAGGACAAAACCTACCAGCACAATGACAGCAGCTGGGCCGACGAAGGCATAGAGCAAACCGCCTTCCAGGGACAGCCAGCAGCTGTGGAGGGAGCATGGCGCCGTTAGGGGAGACAGGCAGATGAAACGCCCCCACCCCCGCCTCCCCACTCCGACCCACGGCCCAGCTCCGACCGGGGAGCCCGGCTGCTTGCCCCCGGCTCTAGGCGTGCCAGCTGGGCCTGGTGTCCTTCAGCGTGAGAGCCCCCGTGGCCCCACCCCACCCGGCTCCCTTCCAACATCCCACTCACTAGCTCGCTGTCCCGTAGCCTTTGGTCCGAGTGAAGCCAACAGAGACGGCAACCACCAGGGCCGGCAAACCTGGGGGGGAGATGAGATGATGGCCAGGAGCAGCACCCCCTGCCCCCAACACCATTTTCTCCCCCTTGATACCAGTGCAGCATCCCACCCCCATGGCAAACAACAGAGAATGTCCTCCTGCCCCTCCACCCCCCCAGACCAAGAGCTGCTGGGAGTGGAGCCGGGGGGATGATCTGACCCCCCCAATGTCAGCAGGAGCCGTGTCTATAGACCCAAGCTAGCCGCTGGGGAGCAGAAACAGAGCATGGGGTGTGTCTGTCACCGAGACCCCAGCCAGGGACCCCAAGCCAGGCTGAGAGGGTCTGGGACGTCCAGCACCAGCACATCTAGTCATGCAACAGTGCAGCGACCCACAGCGCCTCGGGGTTAACTCAGCCCTGACGCCGGGGGGTTCGTCGCACGGCTCGGGGTCAGCGCGAGGCAGGCAGCTCTGTGCACAGCACAGTGTGGAGGAGTCTGTGGGGCGGACGCCGGGTCTGAGCAGCATGGGGGCAATGCCGCAGGGTGAGTCGGGGCTCTGCAGAAGCCAGTGGGGCAGATGCTACGTATCTCCAAGTAGAGGGGGCAGCTAAAGAAAGGTCCAAGCCACATCCCAGCTTAGAGTCCCACTAGGAAGGAGTAAGGGCCAGTAACGACTGGAGGCAGGGCTCCTGGCTTCCATTCTCACTGATTTGCTGTGTCACCTTGGGAAAGCCACGGCCCTGCTCGGTGCCTCAGTTTCTCCACTTGTGAAAAGGGGACGATGATCCCTAGCTCCCCCGGAGGTGGGCTCTGCGTGGGATGGACCATTAACTCACGTGTGCAAAGTGCTTCCCTCTGCCCTGCCCACTAGCCCGGCGCCTTCCTGGAGCGGGACCCTCTGCGCGTGGGAAAAGGCGCGCGAGGCCTCTTACCCCATCCCAGGCACAGGAAGCGTTTCCTGACCAGGCGCATCCGGATCCTGCCGATCACAGCCAGGTAGGACTGCCAGGCCTCGGTCAGCACCCAGCAGAAGGACGAGAGGAAGAAGAAATGCAGAAACGCGGCCGTCATGGTGCACACCCCCTGCAAGGAGAGAGAGATGGCCGTCGGCACGGGCGGAAGCGTGGGGTGCTGGGGAGCCTACCGGAGCCTTCGGACACTTGGCACTCCCTGACGTTGTTAATAATGGGCCTGATTCTCCTGGATTTCTGCTGGAGTAAATCAGGAACAACCAGGTAGGAGCAGTGTAAGCCAGAGGGGAGCCTGGCCCAGCATTCATTGCACTCAAATCTCTGGGAACAGGTGTGACACTGGCAGACCAGGTGCCAGCTCCTGGCGAGGTTCCTGCGTCGAACACTGTCGGCTACGCAGCTGGATTCGGTCTGGCTCACGCGTGTGCTCGCGTGCGTGGTTCAAACAGGTAGTCGAATGGTAAGAATGCCTGTGAGTCACTGCCTGAATGAATCGCACGTAGACCATCCGTATCCCGTTCTGTAAGGGAACATCTCGGCGGCTGCATTAGGAGCCTCTGAGGCTGTGTAAATCACCAGACAGGCGAGAGACATTAATTAGTGTGACATTAATTAGGCTGATCTTCCCAAAAGGAAAGGTCCATTAATAGCAGATGGACCATTGTGGGATAGTGCACCTGGATTTTCCCTATGCACCCTCCACAAGAGGACAAAAGGCTTTCGTTGCCCTGCTCTCCTTCTCCCCGGGAAGATGAGTCACGTAAGCAGATTCCTCCCCTCCGCTGAGGTTGCAGCTCAGAGCCGGTGGCAGGAGGGGGATAAAAGCCCCAAACAAAAGGAACTTGGTGTCTCCATGCTGCTTGGAATCGGGGCTGGGGGCAAACGTTTCCAGGCACACGCAAGAGATCCCCAGCGGCTTAACCTAAGGGACATGCAGAGCGTGCTCGTTATGGAGGGCTGTTTTGCCTTTTGAAACTTACAATTGTAACTCATTTGCTGTGTGCGTTTCCCTGCTTTCACCCTGTAAAGGCCTCTCTGGTTTCCTGTTCCTAGTTCATAAACCTTTAGCTAGTTTATTATAGGACTGGCTACAAGCGTTGGCGTGAGATGAGGTGCAATAGGGGTTCTGGGGCAGATAGTGCCCATCCACAACTGGGATCTGCTTTGGGGGGTAGGAGGGGGGATTCCTATTCCCCGGGAGCCTCGTCTTTGGTGATATGCGCCATAAATGCTCATCCCTGCCCCACTGCCACTGGCTTCTGTCCTTCTCAGGAGCTCGTCCCTGGGTAGCCAGGGTGGTACCGCCCCCAGAACGCCACAGCAGGCACTGCCCGTCTAGCCCAGCCAGCAGAGCAGTTGGGGCGTGGGATGTGATCTGGGGCTTGAGCTGCCCTTTCCTCAATGTTTATATCCATGAATTCACTGACCCGGATTCACGGGGCCTGGCCAAGCAAGCTACTGCATCCTCTGGGAGACAGGACAACAGAGAGAGCTATACCTAGAGCCCAGAGGATCCCAAAGCCCTTCACCAGCTATACTGGTACAGGAGAGACAGAAATGAGCCACTTCTGGGGCAGAGCGCAGCAGCTGTTCTAACAGCACACAGCAACACTGCAAAGCAATTTAGAACAGGGGACTGTCCGGCTGAAACAGCAGGCCATGTCGATTTAAAGACCAAATCCTGCCATTTCAGTCTGCTCTGCCCACCGCTCTCTGGCTGCAACTGCAGGGAACATGCCCATCAGGTACCTGTCTCTCTCCCACTCGCCTTCCGCCTTCAAGGAACACGGCTTGCCCTCACGAGGTGCCGAGCCAGGCAATGCCCCTTGGCCGCTGCAATGGGGCAGGAGGCCATGAGGCTCTAACCAGACTCTCACCTTACTGAGCATATGGGACTGGCCCACCAGGATGAGCACGTTGGAAGCCAGGATGGAGATGCAGAAATTCAGCAGGATGATGGAGCGCTCCGACTTGATGAACCTGCAGGGAGGGAGGCAGGTTGAAGGGACCTGGGTGTGGGCCCCTTGCAAACATCCTGGACCGTTTACTCTCTACACCTAAGGTGAGGAAAGCAAGGGCCTCTATGACGCAATAGACTAACTGCCCGTCAGGGCAACAGCCTGTCTCCAACAGTGGCCAATGGGGATATGTTAAAGGGCAGCATGGATCTTCACATAGTGAGTGGAGTGTGTTAGCAGGCAGGGCATTCCTTCCTGACCCCCCGCTGGGGGTCAGTTTATGCCCTGAAGCATGAGGATGGAGAGTTTATTTTATCCTAGTGAGTGTGACTTCAGGGGCTCCCCAATTCATGTAACAAATACCAACACTGGGATGACTCCTTCACTTCCACAGCACCCGGGGAACACAACACGCTACACAAACATGAACTAGTTAGGCCTTAGGACATCCCTGTGATGTGTGTATGGGTACGTCTCTCCGGCAAAGCAAAGGTATGACTGTAGCACAGGTAGGCATCCCTTTAATGTAGCTGGGACCCAGGCTGGCTTGTACTCTAGTTGCTAGCCTGTGCTGAAGTCTTCGCTCCCATGTGAGTTAGACTGAAGCTCACATGGGTATGCCTATCCCTCTGCAATCACACCTTCACTTTGCAGCGTCGACGGTACCTAAGGGATACAGGGACTCCTTCACCTCTGGCAGGGTGAGCTTCACAGATCTTCTCTGCGCCGGACATTGTTTGCTGATAAACCTCCCACCCTCACCTTCTCTTCCTTCCCTCCGTTGCAGACTGAGGCGGCCCCTCCTGCAGACACTTCCACACATGCTTTTCTATGCACTCCTGTGGCCCCATCGCGTTCCCCAGCAGGGATGAGTGAGTGTGGAAGGGACCGCAGGACCAGCAGTGAACCAGCCCTAGGTGGAGCTTGCAAAGCCGACAAAGGGATTTCAACTCCTGGTTCTCGTTGCAGTGAATGACATCAGCGCCGAAAACCTCGTGCCTGTACAGCTCCTAGCACAATGGGGCCCCGAAGCCTGGTCGGGGCTGTTAGGCACCACCGTAAATTAACAGCCTTCTGACTCTCTCCTTGGCTGGACCCTCCCCTCCCCACAACATCTCCGACGCCTCGAGCCCACGGGATCTCAGACCTTGTCATGCCTTAGCAGCAAGCTGCTCTCACTCTTGCTGGTGCAAATGGGGGGTGACTCCGCTGAGCGGCACCAGTGCTAATCTGACGCAAGCGAGGCAGGATGGGGCCTTGCCGAGCGCTCCTGTCTAAGCCCCACGCTTGCAGCAGCCCCTGCAGAGCACTTCCATGCCCACCATTGTCTTTAACGCACTTAGAGCGTTGTTCTTTTCCTGAAACACCACATGCAATCACGCTGCGGCCAAGCTCTCGCTTGTTTCCTCACGCCTCCCCAGCCCCTTCCTCTTTCTGCTCTCCGGTGTGTGCTTCCCGGCTGCCCAGCCCTCTCCTCGTCCCCTCCCGCTGCACGTGCTGTCCTGCCAACGCGGCCCCTCTGCCACTGCGCAGGCTGGAAGCGAAGAGAAGCCAGCAGCCTGGGACTTGCAATCTGCCCACGGCCCTGTTTCAGTGTGTTGGTCCCAGCCGGGCAGGCACCACTCCCAGGATGCCCATGGAGATGCCTGGATCCACTTCCTGGCAGGCTACAGCTGATGCGGTGCCCGGCCGGGGCAGCGCTGAGCTCGGCCAGGTGTTAGCCAAGGCGTGCGTTTGCAGACGCAGGAGGCTAAAGAGAGGCACCCAAATCGGCAGTGCCCGGTGGAGCCAGGGGGCTGTGGGGTGCCTCGTGTCTTGGAAAAATCAGGCCACTTCTCTCCAGGCGGCAGGTGGTGCTAACCACGGATCTAGGGGCCTGGCTTTAGCTGCCTGCTGTAGAAAATCTGGAGCCAGGCTCAGAGACTGACACTGCCCCGGTGCCCGCAGCCCCTCTGGCTTCCTCCAAACACCCAGCTCCCCCTGCAACTGCCGTCCCGAAACAATTCCACCCCGGCCTCCGGGCTGCTGCCGAAGGGCCGAGGGCGAAGCTGGGTCTGGGGCCGACCTACCTCCAGAAGGTGGCGTAGATCACCAGCAAGGTCAGCAGGGCCAAGCAGGAGACGGCACAGCCGATCACCAGCGGGACGGAGGGGGTCCCCGAGGGGTCCATGGCCTGCCCAGGAGGAGAGAGGGAGAGAGGCGCTGGAAATGGCCAGAGAGGAGGCGTCCCGCCAGCTGCTGGAAGGAGGGAGCCGCCCTGGGTGACAGGGGCAGCGCTGGCCAGACTGGGGGGTAGGAAGGATGGGTTCCCAGCTGCCATAGTCTCAGCCCCGCCCCACGCTTGTGTCACGTGCACAGCCACCATCTCTGGGGTACCAGAGGCTGCTCCCTCCCCGCCAACCCCAGCAAACCCGGCGCGCCCCATCACACACCCGAAAAGCTCCTCCCCCAGGATGAGGCTCGCCGGCCTCCCGCACGCTGGGGCTTCGGGGAGCAGAGCGTGAGCGTGGCCTCTGGGCTGTCAAAGCCCGTTCCCGGCTCGGCTCTGCGTTGCCCTGCCAACCGGGCACGTGCCCGGCACCTCAATGGCCTGGCCTGGCCACCGGGCCCTGGGTTACATTCGGCTGCAGGGGAGGGAGGGAGACCTGCTCACTGGGGAATACTGGGGGGTGGGGGGTCCCCCCAATGGCTCCCTGGGCAATCCTGCACCCATCTTCTCTCCCTTCCCGCTGCCAGCCACACCGGCTCCCGCTCAATGCCAGAGCACAGATCTCCGCCAGACGCTGTGGGGAGGGGCTGTCCCGGCAGCGACGTGGTGGGGAGGAGGCATTTCCCGGCGTGCTGCACAGCCACCCCCTTGCCGGCGAGATCCTGTCCTGTGGGGAGAGGGGGGCTGGGCTTTGCTTGATTGGAAATCCCCAGGCGAGTGGGTCGTGACCCCCCTTCACCACGGCTGGGCCCCCTCTCGCTCGGGCCCCCGCCCCAGACGGCCCCTGGGGCTCTGTGCAGTGCCAGGGCCATGCCGCCCGGTTTAACGCCAGGGCTCCCACCTCCATGCCAGGACTCGTGCCCATCAGGCAAAGGAGGGAGTCGGCTGGCCCGGGGAGGGCACATGGCTCTAGGGCTAGCAAAACCATGGGTGCAGGAGCACAGCCCTACCGTGGTGGGCCCCACCCCCGGCCCTCTGCTGTGGGACCTGGACCCATAGTACACCCCCCTCCAGTACCCGTACTCCTGGCACAAGAGGGCAGATCACAACCACCCCCCCACCCGCCCTAGACCACAGCCCTGGGGGGACACATGGCCAAAATGTCCCCGCTCGTGCCCATAACCCTGGGGGAGGAGAGGGCTAAAGTGCTCAGCCCCAGCTACCATTTACCCATCGCCCTAGGAGATGACAGGGCCAGTATGCACTCACCGGACCCCTGCCCTGTACCCATAACTCTGGGGGGTGCGGAGGGCTGAGCAGCAGCAAGTGCGTTTTGTTGGTTCCCCCCCCGGACGGTTTCTGGGGGCCCCCCAGCCTTTGCTCTCAGCAGGAGACACAGCGGCACGGGCTGGGGGCCGGGGGCAGCCTGCAAGGAGCGCAGCCCAACGGGCCCTCTGCCAGCTCCAGCTCGCGGCACGCCAAGCGCGAGCAGGGCCAGAGCCGGGCATGGAGGGAGTGACAGCGCGGCAGGGGGAGCGGAGAAGAGAAGGGGAATGGACCAGTGGAGGGGAGACAGAGGGATGGCACCGGAGGGAGGGCGTGGGGGTACCACCAGGCAGCAGCTACCCCCTCACCTCTCCCCTCACACACGTTTCCAGCCTGCCAGTAGGAGCGCGGGGACCCCCCGTCTCACCCCATCTCCAGCCAGAGCATCAGCTCTCCCTGGACCTCCCGCACCCCCGGCAGACAGGCCTCCCCCCCAGCATCACGGAGCCATCGCAGCCTTCCCCTGGGGTGGGGGGGACGCGGCGTTTGTGCACGTCCCAGCCCCGGGACCTGCTAGCACTTTGCGGAGGGGGGAATTGCTCCAGGACCCCCGAGACAGTGCTGGGTCCCAGCGCAGAATCGTTCCCTCGGTGCTTTGGGAACAGACCCCTTCTGCACACACCGGGGGGAGGCATCCCCCCCCACGATCCCACCCCGGTTCCTCTTCAGCCCAGGCTCCGCGAGAGCAGACGCCAAGAACGGGAAGTTCAGGGCGCGGGGCTGGCGCCGCTTACCGGGTCCTTGGGCAGCTGCGCGAGCAC
Source organism: Mesoclemmys tuberculata (assembly GCA_007922155.1). Lineage (NCBI taxonomy): Eukaryota > Metazoa > Chordata > Testudines > Chelidae > Mesoclemmys > Mesoclemmys tuberculata. The sequence goes on along the minus strand of ML675715.1, from coordinate 12,053,623 downwards.
AGCGTAGGTGGCGAGGGGGCTACACAGGCATTTGGTGTGAGCCGGGAGGGTCTCCAGCGTTTGGCAGCTCTCGGTGTCCCAGTTTCCAGAGCCAGCATCCCTGATCAACAGAAGGGGAGAGCAGGAGAGAGCGATTTTAAACGATCAAACACACAGAGTGCCCCCAGCCCCTCGGCTTCTGCGCTGGCTTAACCCTTTGCCAGCACTGCCCGGCGGCTGCGCGGGGTCCCCCGGGGCTGGCTCTGAGCAGCTCCAGGGCACTGGCTGGCCGGCCCATTTAGCTCATGACCCAGTTGCGGGGGCAAAGCCCTGCCTTTCCCGCCTCCTGGCCCCAGGCTGCGCTCAGCTCAGCTCACCCCGATGCCGATGGGTGGGGGACTGAACACTGCACACAGGCTTGGCTCAATCTGAAAGCTCAAGTTACTGGCTGAGGTTTGGGGGGGTTAAACTGAAGAGAGGGGAGCCGGCTCTCCCACACCCCCATCTGGCTTTGGGCTCTTTTTCGTTCAACCCCTAAGCGTGTGTGAGCAGCCGCACTCCGAATGGTGCACAGGCGAAGCTGTGCCCACATGCGACACAGGGCACGATTCCCCAGGGGCGCAGGCTCACGGGCGCACGGCTGACTGCGGGCAAGGTTCGAGGTGTGCGGACAATGGTGTGCAAAGCTGCGGGGGTGCAGCCGGCTGGGCGAGGCCGGAAGTGGGTGTGTGTCTAACCACAACCCCGACGGCCCACGTGCCGAGGGTTCTGTGCACACCAGAATGACTCGAGGGGCCTGCGCCCCTGGGCATCTGCATTGGCCTGTACCACCAGCAGCACACGCCTGTGTGCGAGTGCAGGCGACCTGCTCCACGTCAGCAAAGACCCCTCGAAACGGGGGGACGCACCCACGTGCTAACACACGCGGGCCCAAGGAGTGTTCCCGCAGGCACCCACGCACAACCCAGGAGTTTCTGCCTGGTCCAGACACCACCACATCACGCCGGCCACAATCCACTGGCCCTACGGGCCACCACTGGCCATCTGACCTCACCCTACTGGCCACGGTAATGACACCTGCTGCTGCCCCTCCCTGCCAATTGGAGACATCCCACCCCGGCCGCCCCAGACCACCCCCGGAAATCTCTGCTCCCCGACTCCGTTTACCTTCACCAAACTGCACAGCTGGCGCTGCCCTCCCGCGGGCCGGGGGGTGGGTGGGAGTGTGGGGGGGTGGTTCCTGGAGTTAACCGCAGGGGGCGGGGGATCCTGTGCTGAGTCACCCAGCCGCCAACGCAGCCAGATGGGAGATGCCACCTCCCCCTGGACTTGGCATCCTCTCCCCCGCCCCTACTGCTGCTTGATCTGGAGGTGGGAGGGAATGGAGCTGGCTTTCCCAGGCCATTCCCAGCTCTGGGTCTGAGCGCCAGATGCCCTGCTGATGCTCCTACCCTGCATGTGCTGCTAGTGCTACTGGGGGGCTGGGGGGGGCGGCGTTCCTGGCAGATGCATGTCCAACATAGCCACCTTCCTGGGATGCGCGTTGGTCCTGGGATCGGCTTCCAAACAAGGAGACGAACGGCCCACGGGTCCATGTGATGGGTGGGCATGCAAAGCCAGCAGCGAGGGGCTCGCTGGGCCAGCCTGCCTAAGAGACTCGGAGCCAGACCCCGCCGTGCCCAGGGCTGGAGCCCCTTCGCCCCCCCACGGCTGGCGTTTGCAGAGCTGCCAGGAGCCTGCCGCACCCCTTCACATCTACGGGCATGGTGGGGACCAGGCCCTATGACAGCAGGCATCATGGACAGGCGCTGGGTCCCACTGCCCACTCGCTGCTGCAAAGCGCAGCCACATCGGAACGGGGGGTTCTGCTCAGTTCAGGGCTGGGGGAGCCAAGTCCAGCACCCATTCAGCTGGGAACAAAGCTACCCAGGTGTAACAGGCACCCGGGTGCCAAGCGCTACCAGGCAATGGCTGGGGAGGATCGACACCCCTAGTCAGGCATCACCGCCTGGAATCCCGCAGTGACGGGCCCCTCGTTACAGGCCGGGATCTCGGCACTCTTTGCGGGATCCAGGCCCCCCCACACTGACCGCCCAGCCCCCTGCCACATCAAGGGAGCTCTAGAGAGTCCGTCCTGGGTGCTAATTAGACAAAGTCCCGGCCTGTCAATCAGAGATGCCAGCGACCGCGGCCTTTGTGACCCACTCCTGGCTGTGGCCGCGGTTCTGTTTGTGGCTCCCAGCGCGAAGGGCCAGGAGTCGCTTACTCAGGGTCTCAGTGGATCAGGCCCTAGGCAAGTCTCCCTGAGAACTGGCTGAGCCCTGCCACGCTCACTGCACAGAGCGCAGCGCCAACTCCAAGCCGGGGGGGCCGAAAGTCCAGCCCCCGACTTGGATCAAGTCCAGCCTCCAGCCCATCTCGAGTCTCCCCCCCCCGCAGGGCTGCCCCAGAACCAGTAACCCGGCGCCGTCCCCGCGGGGGGTGGATGGATTGGGATGGTTCATCACGGTGGAGGGAGGGAGGCAGGGGAGGAGCACGAGCTGTGGCGGACGTGCCAAGGCTGACAAAGACACAGCGAGGTTGCTCTGGCAACCTGCCGAGAGGCTGTCGGGCTGGGAAGCCACGCTCGCTCGGCTACATTCAGAGATTCCAAGGCCACAAGGGACCCCCTGGGCTGTCCCGGCCAACCTCCCATGCCACACTGGCCACCAAACACCCCCACAACCAAACCAGCAGGGAGAGGAAGGGGCCTAAAATAACGAGGTGCTCAGGCCGGGGGCATGCCCCCCTTGGCATGGCCCCCCCTGGCCCCAGCTCCCAGCCCAGGCGGCACCGCTGTCAGAGCACATGGCCAGGATTGCGGGAGCCCACTGGCTCCCCAACCCATGAGGCAACCTGCTCCGCTTTATCACGCTGCATCCCCAGCTCCCTGCTCCAGCCCGTCGCTAGCCAACGGCATGTGGCGAGCTGGAGGCATCAATCTCTGGCGTCCAGCGAGCGCGGATCAATACCCATATTAGCAAAATTAACCCGCGGCCACGGGGGGCTTGGCCTCCTCTCCTTTCACAGGCAGATGTGGCCGTCGGGCTGGGGTGGGGAGAGGGGCCCTCTGGATCTGTCCTTGCTGTATAATAAACTGTGTGGCCAGGATAATGGGGGGGCACTGATCAGGGCTCTGCCTGGGATGAGCGGGGGCCCCCATCTGGGTCGCTGGCTCCCGGAAGCCAGTGGTGGATCCCCTCCCCAAACGCCAGTGAGGCTGGGGTGGGGGAGGCAGACGGGTGCAGCTCCTCAAGGGCGGGTGCGCTCCTGTCACCAGGCAGAGGGTGCTGCTGTGGGGCCAGGACGGACCCCAAACCTGGCTCAGTTAGCAGCAGGCTCTCTTCCATCGCACAGAGCCCTCCCCCCCAGGACACGCCGGGCCCAGAGCCGTACTCACACTTTGGAGTAGTCCCAGGTGACACACTGCGCGTGCGAGGTGCCCTGCAGACAGACGAGAGCCGGGTTAGCAGACACCCGGGGCAGGGATGTTCCTTCTTTCTCTGCCCTGCTCTCCGGCTCCCGCTGGGGCGGGCGGGAGGCGCTCTCGGATCTGAGCACAGCCCGTTCCTGCTTTCAGTCCCATCCGCCCTAGGGACCCCCTCACGAGGCAGGTAAGACACAGACGAGCCAGGGAGCCCACAGAGGGGAGAGCAGGCGGAGGGGCGGCAGGAGGGCTGGGAGGCTGCCAGCTGGGGGACATCAGCAGAGCTGCGTGCTGGGGCCCGGGCTAGCCAGAGGGCCGTGGGTCGGGACTGAGGGGCACCAAGGACTGGCATAGCAGAGGGTCTGGGTGTGGACGGCAGAGCACGGGCACGGCGACGAGGCAGGGCGAGCGCACAGGGCCGCAGGAAGGCTGTGGGTGAGGAATGAGGGCGCTCTTCGTGTCCCTAGCAGAGCTGCAGGGGTGACCGATGGGTGGACACAGTGGATGGGCGGTCACAGTGGAGACCGGCAGGCGGCTGCAACCCCCTCCTGCCACAAGCCCCCGCCATGCACCCCAGAGTGCACGGCACTTACGTTGAGCATGTGGGACAGCTCTACGGAGATCAGGGGCTCCGTGGGCTTGGTCAGCGGGCGCACGGTCACGGTCAGCACTCTGGACGTGACGGCCAAGGGGCTCCTGCGGAGATGAGGAAGCACGCTGCAGCCAGGACACGGTGCGAGATGTCACAAGTGTTGGACGGGGCTCTTTGGGTGCCGGTACATCTTGCTGTCGGTCACCCGTGTGTGGCACGTGTGCATGTGAGCGTGAGCATATGTGCACACGGCATGACAGGACTGTCTTTGCTCACGCACGTCGCACGAGTTGAGTGCGCATCTCCTTACACATGGTAGGTGTGAAGAGACTCGGCAACAATAGGGACCATTGCAGATCAGAGCCCCCCGCCCTCCCTCCCCCCCGTTTCAATGCAATGAGCAATCGGGGACTCCGGGATGGGTCGAGCGCTGCATCCCCACCACCGGCACCCAGGTGGTCGTCCCCTGCTCCACTAGGAAGCCCTGGTCCCTGCCCCCACGGCTCGGCCACCCACCAACCTGGGAGGAGGTAAGATGAGCCCCAGTGTCCGGTACAGGACGGCCCCGATCACAAAGTAGGACGGCTCGTCCATTTCTGCAGAGAGAGGGGAAGGGGACAGAGCAAGAGTGAGCAGGGGCCAGTCCCCATCTCCGGAGCCCGGCTCCTCCCACGCCTCCAGCCTGGGGACAGGGACACACACCCAGACCTCCTGAAAGGGCTGCAAAGCAAGTCGTTATGTATCACCCCATGCGGGGAATGCAGACAGACCCCTTCCCTGCCGCCGGGGTGGCTCCATGGAGACGAAGCGGCTACAGCGGGGGAGTGGCAGGTGGAACTCCTGGGTTCTATTCCTTCCCAGCTGCGACTCGCGGTGCAAGCCGGGGTACGGTGCTGAATGGCTCCATGCTTCTGTTTCCCCACCTGTAGAAGGCGGTTAAACGTACTGACCGGCAGCAGCGAGGCGCTGGGAAGATGCACCCGGCTGACGATGCAGCAGGTGGATGGAAGGGCAGCTGTCCCCAGCTCCCGACCCAGCACAGGGCCATGCCCAGGCCCCGGGGCGCACTTCGCTAGCGTAAGGGCACAGTGGCCCATTCACAGCACAGCCAGCAGAGTCCCGCGTCCAGCCCAGAGCCAGTGACCAATGGAATGGGAGAGGGCCATCTGCCCAGGGACGCAGGCAGCCCATTTGCACCTCCCAGGGCAGCCCCACAGCTTGAGGGCAGCCTGCCTTCACCCCCACAGCTGGTGCCCACCCAGATTTTTAATCAACATTAGCAGGCAATTGAAAGATTAAAAGCCCCGGCAGGCTCCCTGTGCTGGGCTGGGAACCATCGTTTGCACCTCGTTCCCGAGCCGGTGATTAACACAGCTCCCACTGAGCGAACAGATACAAATCGACTGCAGCCGCTGGTCTGCAAACCGCAGCTCACACCCCTGCGTGAGGACTTGTCCACGTGCACGCCCAAATGTGCATGCACACGCCCTCCCGGAAGGCAAGCATGCACGTGCACACATGGGCACCGGCCTGTGCTCACCAGCGCACGTGGCAAGCGTGCTTTCACAAGCACACCGGCACACGTGTGGTCCCACGGGACCAGGGCAACCGCGTGACGCAGGCGCACCTGGGGATGCAGCCACACGTGCGTTTGCCCCGTGCGTGCACTCACACCTCGCACGGGCACACACACGCGATCACACGCAGACAAGCGCGCACTCAGAGGCCCTCCTGTCCTCCTCCCAGCTGCCCACAGGCGCTGGCCCTCCCCACGACTGCCCGTATCCCCCTTACCAGAGGAGGAGAGGCTGAGCACCGCCTTGGGAATGAAGAGCTTGTCCTCCGAGTGGCGAGCCCAGTCCTTCATGCCCCGCCGCCCCCTCATGGGGAAGTTGATGTCGCTGGAGACGGCCGAGATCGGCTCTCGTTGGATGCTGATCACTGCCAGGGCGGGGACAGGGACACAGGGTCACTTCCGGCTCCTGGGCGCACTGGCCAAGCTCAGGCTGTCCCAGCGCCCGGGCCCCTGCACCTCCGGGGGGTGCTTAACCTTTCCTGCCACCTCCACCACCCAGGCCTGCCGTGGCCTAGGACCCCCCCAAGAATAAAGCAGCACCACGCCCGGCCGTCCCCGCAGCCTGCCCCAGCTCGGCCACTCACCCAGGTTGTCGGTGACCACGAGGGAGCTCTGGAAAGCCTTCAGCGCATCCCCCACCAGGTGGATGAAATCTTCCACCACCTTCATGAGGTGCACGGAGCCGGGGGACACCTGTGGGCAGAGGAAGGGGGGAGAGCGGCCCCGCTATGGCAAGGGGAGGGCAGCTCACCGCAGGCCCCCAGTGCCGGGGAACGGGGCAGGGAGGACCTGGACGGATCCAAAGGGTCTCCCCAGATCATGCGCAGGGAACACCCCTAAACTCCCCAGAGCACGAGGGTGGGGGGGGGGGACAGGAGCTAGTGCTGATCCAGGCCATGCTTAGCCTTAGGGGAGGGGGTGCAGGTGTGATGGGGGGGGACTCCCTGCCCAGGCATCACCCCCAACCCTTTCCTCGAGCCACCTCCCTCCCACCCGTCCCAACGGGCTCAGCAGCGTCCAGGCCGCCCCCACTGCTCCGAGCGTGTCCCAGTCGCGCTGGGCCTCCAGCCGCCCACAGGCAGGGAGCTGGGCCCCAAGTCCACGGGGCCACTGAGTCAATCCTGGGAGCCCCAGCCAGCCCCCAGTCACCTCGCCCCCAAGTACCCCGCCCCACCGGCTTCCCCTTTCCACCGGAGCCCGGGCTCCCTTGGTTTGCGATCAAGGACCCTGCTGAGCCAACAGCTGTGCACAGATGGCCACGGCTCCCACCCAGCCTGCCCCGCCTCTCCAGGGCCACCCAGGCCAGAGACCCGGCTCCACAGGCAGTCCCCCACGCAGAGCGCCAGACACGGCCCCAGAAAAGCTCCTGGACCAGGTCCCCTCTAGCCAAAGGGCCATCCGCTGATGGGGGCCCCCGTCTCCTCCTCGCCCCTCTAGCCTGGGTGGGGAGCTGGAAGGGCTGCCCCATGGGCTGGGCTCGCAGCACGGGCACCAAACCACCCCCTGCTCTGTCGAGAGCCTGTCACAGCCCTAGTCGCACCATGTAGGCGGAGTGCCCGCCTCTCGGGCCTGCTGGCGCCGGCGCCCTTCTCCGAGCGGCCAAGCTCACCTGCTGGGCGTCCTCCCACTTGTCCCTGTTCTCCGAGTCCACCATGTGGCTGACCACCTGGAAGAAGCGCTGCCGGGAGGAGAGGAAAGGGGAGGGGGCGTGAGGGGGCAGCTGGGACGTGGCGGGGCAGCTGGGCAACACCCAAGGGTCTGGGGAGGGTGGATCCTGGCATCCGCAACAGCCCCCCCCGCCGTTGGCCCCTCACCTGGCCCAGGGTGGACACTGCCTGTCAGCTGGGCGGCGACAGCTAGGGGACGGGGGAACCCCGATGCAACAGGGTCCAGAGCGGGCAGGTGAAAACACAACTCCAGAAACAAAAGGGCCCATGCCAAGGCACTAGGGGTGAGCCCCCCAACAATGCCAGGGAGGGCAGGGAAAGGAAGCCAGCAAAGGAGGCGCTGGCCTTAAAGATGCCATCCTGGCCCTTCTGCGGTGACGCTGCTGGGGCCCCTGCAGCACCCGGGCCTTTTTCCAGGGGCTGGCGCCCACCCGCCGGCCGGGCAGTACCTGCACGTCGTCAGAGGAGGGCACGTAGGTGGCCCTCTTGAAGGTGTCGGTGACGTTGCGCAGGATCTCCACCGAGAAGAGCAGGTCCCCACTGTAGTACGTCCGGCGGGCCACGAGCTCCAGCAGGCCACGCACCACCTGCGACATGCCCTCGCCCGCCAGCATGCGTTGTCCCTTGGCCAGGTGCTCCCGGAGCTTTCGGCAGAGAGGGAGGGGGGAAGGGATAGAGATTACCCCGCAGCAGGGAGTTCCCCAGGTACCTTTAACCCGCCCTGAGGCAGCAGCCGGACAGGAGGTCCTGTCTGGGAATAGCAGAAACCCATGGGAGCCACAGGGGCGGGTCCCCCTGCCCTCCCCCCGCTTGGTCCCCCTGGGGCGGTTCCTCCTGCCCCACTCCATGTGGGCAGATCTCCCTGTGAGCCCAGGAGAAGGGGCAGAGAGCAGTGATCCAGGGGCTAGCGTCACTGATGAGGAAGGGAGGGTCACGGAGGGGAGAGACGGCTGGAGGGGGGGGCTCCCAGTCCCAAGGGTGGGGAGGGACTGGATGGACTGGAAGCCAAGGGAGGAGGGACAGATCAGATGGCCCAGCAGGAGCCCCGCAGCAGAAGACGCTGGCCTGAAGGACGAGGCCCTGCTGTGGGGAGGTGCCGGCCCCAGGGAGGAGGCGTGAGGCACCTTTTCAATCAGCACTTTCTGGCAATCCCCCTCCCCATACAGCCCCCCATCGCTGGAGAGCGTCCGATCAAAGTCCCACCCCACTACTTGAACCCACGGCCCTAGGCACCCCCACCTCCACTGCCAAGCCTGGGAGCCCCCGCTAGCGACGCGGCCCAGAAACCAGAGTCGCGCGGGGCAACGCAGGGGGCACTCGGCCCATCCCCTCCTGCAGGAAGGCCGGGCACAGCAGTGGGCATGGCACTGGCAGGGCTGTCCCTGTGCTGGGGGGCTCAGAGCCAGCGGCTGGCAGTGGGGAAAGGCAGCGAAAGCGGCGCCGGGGGG